>JAJOOS010080940.1:0-10452 GCA_029582725.1 Solanum chiquidenum | reverse complement strand
AAGTTGGAAATGGCAACAAGATCAAGTTTTGGAGAGATGGATGGATTGACCAAAATCCTCTAAGTGAGTCATTCCCAGATTTTTTCTCAATCTGCAACAATCCTGAAGCCAGAGTATGTGAATGCTGGACAACTCAAGGCTGGGACCTATCTTTCAGAAGGCTATTGAATGACTGGGAAGTAGATAGAGTGGCTTCTTTCCTGGGAAAATTGGGGGAAACCAATCTAGTAACAAATGCACCAGATAGAGTAATTTGGAAGCACAACAAGGATGGCAAATTCACAGTAAATAGTGCTTACAAGAAAGGCATACAAGTTGGGGTTAGAGGCTACCATCATCACTGGAAGAGTATTTGGAGAGGATTGGTTCCCACCAAAGTGAAATGCTTCACCAGGTTAGTCATCAAAAGAGCCTGCTTAACTCAAGAAATGATGCAGAAGAAAGGAAAGCAACTAGTCCCTAGGTGTTTCCTATGCAATTTGACTGGGGAAACAAACAATCACCTATTTTTACATTGAAAATTCACTGCACAGATCTGGGAGTTGTTTCTCAACATCACATGCTATAGCTGGACTATGCCAGAACACACCTCTGATCTTTTTAAATGTTGGATCAGAAGGGGGGGGAGGGGGTAGCAAGACTCAAAAGAAATGGTGGAAGCTAATACCATGATGCATATGGTGGTCAGTGTGGAAGGAAAGAAATGGGAGATGTTTTGAAGATAGATCTAATTACATTCACAAAGTAAAATGGAATTGTTTGGTATCTTTACTTTTTTGGTGTAAACAACTCTGCATAGAAGATGTAGATCAAATTATAGAATTAATAGGGAGCTTGTAATTTCGCTTAGGGCAGTAAATTTTGAAGGTGGCCAGCATGTCCTTACTCCTTAATGCTGAAGAATACAACTTTACCAATGTTCAAAAAAAATAATTCAGATCAGGAGGAAGTATTTTGATACCTCAATAGGATTGGTGACCCAACCACAACCCTGGAATGCTCATCTCTCTATGTAAATTCTAAAGTGTGAAATCACGTCATAGATTATTTGTTAGCATAAATAATCTAGTTTTAATTTTTGTAGTAGTTTATAATCAAATCAACTTTGGGAAAATATACTTGTGTAATTAATTAGTAATAGTGAAGTCTAATCGAGTCACTATATTACTAGGCAACCATGTACGCCTGCATATGCCTTTGGGAGCAACACAAGTGGTCACCATAATACTCAAAATATTTAGAAAGGCCCCAAATTGGTTAATGGAAATAGTACTATATTTAGTTTTTTTATCAAGAATAGCATTATATTTAGTTTACATCACTCGGTTCACTGTCATTGCATATAATACAAATATACAACATGGCCAAACTCGTGATGAAGATGAACTGACTCTTTGTGATAGTGGTGAATAAATCAGTGATCACTTGCTCTTGCCACATTCCTATTGAGGTTAAATTACTTTAAAGAGCTTAAAAATGTCTTCTTTCAAGATGAACCCAATGACAAAGCACATGTTATAATAAACACAAATTTAGTTCTTAAATTACGCGCATTTGAGAAGCTCTTGCCACATAATCTTTTAGTTCTTTTTTTATCCAGACCCTCCTTCGAACACCACGCACAGCAGAAACTTAGTGCACCAAGCTCCCCGCACCACCACCCACGACAATGGTATATGAGTACTCTTGCCATATAATCAAAGGCACAAATCTTATATGCATACATTTCTTTGTTGAGGGAGGAGTCATCGAATAAAGGGCATGGCATACCTCGGCATAGTCATGGCAAGTCAGAGGTACAATTTAATGTTAAGTACATATATATTTCTTTATATATGAGTCATCTATGAAACATTACCTACCTGTGCCGAGCCAAGATCAAATAGGTTTCCTGCAAAAATCCCTTTGACCAAGTTCTCCATACGCTTAGCTTCATCCTCAATAGCATCATTTAGATGTACTACATCCTCAAATAAGGATATAGCCTTTGCATTTTCTCCGTCCTGGTTGATTTACATAAGCCCAACAACAAAAAACAGTCAAATCTTCTACATTTTGGTTCACGTGGGATAACAGGTTAAAAAACAACAAAATGATTTTCAAATGAGCAATGAGCTTATTAATTTGACCTAAAAGTTGATCAGCAAAAATTCTCACAGGAAAATTGGGATTGCTTATTTGAACAATAAGGGATGCTCACATCAACAACAGAGACCAAAGTGTGTGTTTTGCATAGTCATGCATGAAGTACTGGTTTATGGACAGAGATACTTTCCTTAAAAAAAATATCTAAATAATGTTTGGTTATAAATTGGAACAATTTTTTGGTTAGTTTTTGAAGATGCGTCTGTGTGTTTGGAAAACTGATTTGACCTCTTTTTCAGTGAATTTTTTTATTCCCACTCACAAAAACTCCAAACTCTTTTTCAAGTGAAATACATGTTCAAACAAAACTTCAACTTCTGGATACCATTTTTCAACTTCAAAATGTCTTTTTTTTTTTCAAGTTTCAAACGTAGATGATACATGTTTTTTTATGATTGCGATAGATTTCATCTTTCTAAGAAATGATGAATAAGTCAAGCTGAGCACTCACCTTAACTTTTTTAAATATATCTCTGAATCCCAATTCCCTAAGCACTTGCTCCCTAAGGCGACAAAGAAGCTAAAAAGTGTACATAGAAGGAAACAGGTTAGCAAGAATAGAGAAAGGGCACATAAATGATGGATCCATTTTATATAAAAATGGTTGACTTACAATGCCATCAGGCGGCCCTCCGTGACTTTTAGGATCTTTCTTCAAATCCTCGAGTATTTTAGTGTACCTATGAACATCTTACTATAAATCTCCTTAAATACACAAACAGCCTATTCCATAAGGAAGGTTATGCTTTAGTTTGATGAAAAAAGAGACGAAGACATGGATGGGTGAGGGTTAATTCTCTTAGTGAATAGAGTAAAGAGAAAACAGGAACAAAAATGTTACCTGTGAGCAAACTTTTCGGCTCGAGAAAGAGCATCTGGAACAGTGTCATCGCTCTCGGCCCTCTTCCTGAAGTTAATTTAAAATATTTCCACAAACCAACCAAAAAAATAAAAAAAGAGAAGGAGAGAAGCAGAGAATTGACGAAGCACCTAAAAGAAGGGATGGAATTCATGAAGACGTGGATCCAGGAAAGCTCAGTGGGCGTTGGTTTAGTGGGATTGTTGGAAGGAAACCTGTAAGGGATGGTACATGCCCCGTAATTGCAAGTCATCAGCAACGGAAAAGGCACCAATTCCCCGGAGCTCTCCATTCTCTGCTGCTACCAAATAATTTTTTTTTTTTTTTTTGCTCAAAGCTACCAAATAACTTACTTTAACATCTCCAACCAACTCTAATAGAGAATGGATTCTGTATCCCCTCTTTAATTAACTTTCTAGTTCTCGTCATACTCCCAATTTCACTTTTAGATTATTTAATTATTTTTTTAATTAACATATTATTTTTAATATAAGGTCATTAATTAAATCTCTAATATTATAATTTTTTAAAATTTAATATAATAAAAAATATTATTTGATATATATTACTTGCATCCCGAATTAATAATATTTCAATTTTTTTTATTTTTCACCATTTTGATATAATTTAATAGTATTATTAATTTTCACTATAAAGAATGCACAAAAATAAAATGATAAGATGGAAATTTTAATTTAAAAATATAATACATAACATAATAATTTTATCACAACAATCATTTAGTAATTCGGTAGGTCGTTTCCAAATTTAACAATATTCGGAAAAAAATTAGTGTTTGATTTGGAGTATTGTTGTGGTTGTGATTGCAATTGTGCTTGTTGATTTATGTAATTGTATTTCATGCATGATTTCACTTTTATTTTAACTGTCCATTAATTTGTATACTATGGTCTGTTTGGAAAGCCACCTGGTAATTGCAATTGGTGTAATTACTAGGGTAGTAATTACCATACTCGTAATTATACAGTCTAGTAATTTCACTAGCCTGTTTGTTTGCCTCAGTGTAATTACATTGTAATTACACATATCATGTTTGGATGTCACGGTCTAATTACACATGTTCTGTTTGGATGCACAATTGCAATCAGAAAATTATATTAAATTTTAAAAATAAAAATTAATTATTTAAAATTTATACTAGACAAATAAGAAACTTTATAAATGATAATAAATTAAATATTTAAGATATATATTATTTTTTCAATATATATTAATTAATAAACATATATTCTTAACTAATATTATGAAAAAATAATTGATTTATATTTTTTAAAATTAATATATTTCAATTGAATTGATCATAAAAACTAAACGTATGAAGTTTCTACGAACATATGAAATGCATGTTTGATAAAAAGATTAATATATAAATAAAATGTCATAAATTATTAAAATGTTTGACAAAAAGATAATCTATCAAGTCTAATTAAAAAATGACTTTCAATGTGAATTCAGTATTACTAAAACAAATGAAACTAAAAATATAGCATAAGTTATAAATTCAAAACAAAAAATTTAACATAATACTCTTATCGCAAATTTCAACATAGCATACATAAATATGATTTATTTTTTTATTTAAAAAAAAAACATAAGTCTATAACGTTACTTAACAATAAATTCTATTTTAATTTAAAAATTAGAATAGTAATAAAATTATGCTGATGAGAAAATAAGCATGGCATAAATAAATAGATATACAGAAAAATTGCATAGAATCACGTGAAGTAAGGTTGAGAATGAGAAGAAAATGAAATATAATAATATAAAATAAAGGGTATATATGCTCTAGTTTTTGGACCGCGGGGGAACCAATGTACAAAAATATGACGGGGGGTATTTGCATACCATTTACGATAGTTCGTGGGATATATTTATCATTTTTCCCTTAAAAAAAATATTGACTGGGTGGCGTAAAAATGAAATTTTAAAAATTTAAATATTTTGCAAACATGTTTTCTTTAAAAAAAAATTGACAGCGGGTGGCGGTTGGAGGGATGGCTAGGGTTAGGGGTATTTGTGGTTTGGTTTGGATCGGTTATTGGTTTAAATCAAAATCAAACCTGTTGACGCCCAATTTTGACCCTCCATGATAGGAATTAACTTTCGAGTTTCTTAATTTCAAATGATTTTAAATAATTGACTTTATAAAGTTCAAGGTTATGTTTAAAAGTAATTTTGCCATTTTTTGATAACTAAAGTAGTAAATATGTATATTTTTACAATCATGTCTAGTTACGCTATCTTACAAATATTCGAAAGATTTTATTTTTTAATTAAATACCTTATTAAATTAGTTTAGTTTAATTTGGCTTATTTTTTTTATTTTTTAACTAAGTAGTTTATATATATAGTTTAATTATTTTTATTTCGTTAAAATTAAGAAGCTCACTAGTTAATCTTATCTAAATTCGTCTCCAATTAAATTCAATCGGCCAAGTTTGCAATCCATTTGGTTATTTTTCAAATCCAAATATAACAATACTTTTGGTCCTTGTCAAATTTGGCCCAAGTTCTGTTACTAACGAGAAACCCATCAGTAATACCAATATTTCCTCAACAGCCCATCAATTTCCCAGTCGACCCAACTCAAATAACCCGACCCGACCCAATTCTTTACAAACAAAGAGACCCATCAACGTCTCTTTTAACATTAGCAGCAGTCCAAAACGTCAACTGCATCAACAACGAGCAATGGTCCCAAACGGCGCCTATGGCGTACTATTTTTTTCGTCGTCTTCTCCTTTTACCTCGACAAATAGTACGTGTAGTACTGTTCCAGCAGGAGTAGCCGCGTCGCAAGAGTCCTTGCTCCCGCGCGATGGTGCCACGTAGCATTCGAAGGACGATGAGTCGATCCTAGCCCTCCATCTCGCCTTCAATCTGTTGAAATTGCTAGAATCATTGGGAATATGCTCTTGTTCTGGATAGAATTCCGTTTGAAATTCAAAATTTTGGCCCCTTTTCTAGCCCAATTTTGCCCTCGTCTATTTCCCCCCAAAATCTGCCCTAAATCCTATCTATATAAACCCACCCCGTTCACTATTCAGAAGAGGGCGTTTTTTGAGACCTGATAGTACCCCTAAAAAACTTGGAAATTCTTGGTTCAATAGTTCAAAATCTTGTAGTTTTTGTTTTTGTTTGAGTTGAAAGAAGTGGTGGAATTGTCTCCGTCAAACTCGTAGTCGGGTTCGCTGCTCGGAAAGAAGTAAATTCTTTCTTAGCTTTGTTTTATTTAATTCCCAGCTCTTCTATGCCTTATATTTATTATGTGTTCTCAACTTTGTTTTAGTTTTCATGTGTTATACTTTGGTTTGACATTTTAGTAGCTAATAATATTTTCCTTGTTCTTACTGTTAATATTCTGTTATAAATTTTTCTAGTGTGTTCTGTTTGTGTTGCTCATCTGAGATTAGTTCTAAAGGTTATTGTTTACCTTGGTTTTAGTCCTTGCATTTGTTCTTATAAACAATAAACATCTGATTTCGTGTTTACATATTATATAGAATTTGTCAAATATATTAGTTCAGGTTCTCTGTTAAGGGTTGTTTTGAAAGTTATATTTTTCTAGTGTTTCCTTTTATCTGATGGTTCTGTCTATTGCTCATGTTCTTCATAATTGATATTTGTTCAAGTTTTAATTTGCTAGTAACTTATTTTGGTATATTTTCAAGTCTATAACAGTAATTGTTGCTTTAAAATGAATTCTAAGTCTTTGAATCTTCTTAGTTTCACTTCAAAAATGTGCCTTTGTTTCGTTTAAATCTAATCTTATTCTCGGTGGTCTTGTCCTAACTTGTTTTTCTTTCCTTAAAGCTCGTTGTCTCTCTTATTCGTTTGAGTTTCGATTCCTCTTTCCATCTGCTTTGATTTTAATGTTGAACATGTTCTTCGGGGTTAGTAATTTAAGACTCGGAATGCTCTAGTGTTGTTTGGTAATATTTTGGTCTATCTAGTCTTGTATCTTGCAGGAATTCGCATCTTATGATTAAAATTGTGAAATGTTGTTTTTCTTAGATTTGAACCTACCTTGGTTACTTCTTATTCTTTCTTTCTTTGTATGTTAAATCGAAGAGATTCAATGATCAATATTGTCTTATTTTGATTATTTTATCACTTCTAAGATGATGTCAAGCCTCGTAGTAATATTCCAGAAAAAGAAATAGGGCCACTGCTCATATTTTGGGAACTAAAGTACTTTATATTGACTCATAGCTATTCTTATGTTGTGTTTGATAAATCACCCCGCATATGAGTTTGTTTGTTTATTTTCTCTCTTCCTCGTGTACTAGTTTACACCTACCAATATGTTTCCAAACCTTGATTAAGAGAAAGATTGGCTTTCTATGTGTTCACATCCATGTGTGTGATAGTGTCACTGTTTTATTTTGGTTTTATGTCATCTTGTATTAGATTCCATCCATTGCTAAAAAATGTTGCATGATTTCCTTTCCTCCAAAGGTTAAATTTCAATTTTTGTGCTCCTTGTTTTAAAAAAATAATTATTTCTTACGTTGGTTTAATCACTACGAGCTCTTGAAGTATTTTCCTTAAATATTTTTGTATGTCGATTAGAATATTAATCTTTTTCCTTTCTTTCCTTGCACATGTGACATTCATTTGAGTCCAATGGACTCCACTGCCTTGCATACTCATCTATTTGAGTCGACCTCCTTCGAGTCGTGAAAAGGAAGCTAGTATTATTGGGTTAAAACTAAAGTAAACCAGCAGCAACATCAGCCTTGAAAAGGCCGGGAAACGAGGAGCAAACGTTGTCAAGTACATGAGCAGATCGTAACAGCCCCAAAGTACTGATATTTTAGAGATTTTTGACCTATTGATCCAATTATTATCAATGGCAGCAACTCAGTAGCAAGTCACGGGAGTTTCAAAGGGCTGAAACTTGCATTTTTCAGACTTAAAAAAGTTCAAAAAATTGCGCCAGTAACAACAATTAAGAAGCAGCAAGTGGATATAAATATGTCCAAGTTCTCTTCGCACTTTTATTTTTCTTATATTGTGATTTTGTGATATTTGCTTTTAACTTCTAACATTTATTTTATCTAACTTAGATGAATCCTTAGAAGTTTTTTAAATAACTCTTCTATTTCGTTAGTTGTTTACTTTAAGTATTTAAATTTTCAAAACTCTTTCAAGTTAGGCAACTTAAGCTCTTAGACTAACTTGAGAATTATCCATATTCTTTCATAGTTAGTAATTGGCATTGAGTTTATGTTTATGAGTTTGAACTAACTATTTAGTTCAAATTTTTTGAATAGGATAAAATTGTTAAGTTTCTTAAAATAAATTAGTTGTCTTTCTATTTAACTTAGGACTTTGTATGAATGACTTGAGGATTTCTTTTATCCTTTCATAGTTGTTAAACGAGGTTCTTTACTCCATGTTTACGAGTTTGAATTAATCGGATGATTCAAAACTTGACTATGGATAAAGTTTCAAGTTAGGTTTATTTTTGAGATTTCATAAGTTTCAAAAGATTTTTATTTAAGTTTCAAACAAGATTTTTATAAGTAACACTTTTTTTTTATAAAATTAGCCAAACTTTTCAATCCGTCGGTCAACCGTGTGTTAGCGGATTCTCTAAGATGCCTAAACCCTTCCTTAGAGAATTATTTGAAACCTTACCCGACTCTGGTTTTTATAAAATATTTTTCTTTCAAAAAATTTCTTTTTTAAATGGTTTTCTTAATTGAAAAAATTAAGTGGCGACTTTCAAATTATAATTTTTTCCAAAACTTAACAAAAATTGCCAAAGTTGCGAAACTGGTTTCGAAACCTTAGTTTTCAAAATCGGGTCGTAACAAAACCAATCTAGTCGATTTTTTAAATTTCCAAAATCAAACCAAAACAACGAAAAAAATAACCGTCGTTTTGGTTCAGTTTTTTCTGTTTAAAAGTAATAATTTTTTGAGAAAAAGGAAAAATTTATCCACAAACTATCGTAAATGGTATGTAAATACCTTCTGTCATACTTTTGGGACATTAGTGTCCATGCCATCTATAAATTAGAGCATATATACCCTTTATACTAACGAACATACAAGTGTCATAATCTTATTGTCACTCCCCGAGACTACCCCCGAGACGCGGACACGGGACCTAAGACCACAAGTGATCCCAAGCTAACCCTGCTGGCATGATCATGAGCATACTAAAGATAAACTGAATAATAGAAACTGTGCGGAAGCTATAATCATAAATAAATCTAAAGTGATGGGGAATACCCATATACTAAATCTGAAATGAACGAAAACTGATGAGTTTAATACAAAGAAAATATTAACTCAATACTAAGTTGAATCTAACTATGTCTGAAATAAGCCTCTAACCTAACTAGAAATGTTGGGACATGCCCCAACTAGATCTAGCAAAACTGAAACTACAGACTAAAAGCGATAAAGATAAATATGTCACTAATCCTCGAAGAACGAGGACTCATCACTGATGCTGTTGAACTGAAGATCGGGAACCGATCTAAGCGTGATCTGGATGCTGAGAACCTGAACCTACATCATGAGAAGATGTAGCACATAGTATGCATCAGTAATTGAAAGGTACTGAGCATGCATGATAGAATAACATTGAAATAAACATATAATTGAACAAGCAATAAAGCAAGAGCATAATCTGAACATGATATAGATATTGAATACTGAACTAACTGAATGTAATGACCAAATTTATAACATGCTGAGACTGAATACTGGCTGTACTGAAATATGGTCAATGCAATAGATTCTGACTGAACTGTGGAGCTACTAATAACCAACAATAAAACCACATGAGCTAAATGTGGAGTCTGATATATACGCCTCATCGAGAGGACCCAATATACTCGGCCAAAGATATAGAGGCATAACTGGCGTGATCACTAAACTAATGTTTCCCACATAGGGGACTTACACCTACGTGGCTCGTAGTTCTAGGACTATATAGGTACGCTGAAACCCTAGTCCAACTCGGTATTATGCTACTCCTAATAGATTAAGTGGTTAACACATTATGACTGAGTTTCTGTATATAATGGATAGCTCAAAACTAAACATGCAATCTGAGAATGCAACAATTAATCTGATAATAATGCATTCATAAACTGATGCATGTATAACTGAATACATTATGACTGAAATACTGAATAGCTCAAAATACTGACATGTAGATACTCATACTTGAAAACTCCTTCTTAGAAAACAATTCAAAATCATATTATACTATGATCATTGATGACTTGGTAAGTCATAGTGCATAAACATTGATGGTATACCAAGATACCATACTATTCATACATTGATGACCTACTCGATTGTCATACTAATCATGTTTTAGAAGCTCTTTCTCAAAACTTATCTTAACTTTCTCAAAAACTCAGTTTAAAACTCAAAATAGGGTTTATGCTGAAATATACT
>JAJOOS010080939.1:0-10580 GCA_029582725.1 Solanum chiquidenum | reverse complement strand
AAATTATAACTCGAGGTCTCCAGATAAGGCTATAGTTGACAAATCAGTCAAGCATATGGCTCGAAGAATCTCTAATCAAGATGGAGATCAAGAAGCAATGGTAAATAAATATCTTGAAGAAGTAAAAAAAAACCTACTTCTTAACATCTCTAACTATGCAAGGTCAGATACGTCAATGCGTAGTGAGAATAGTGAAGACCGGGTTTCTTTACCCGACATCAACACTATGATGGAGGAAGACAGGGCCCAAACAGAAGACTTCCTCAAAAAGATGAAGGGCAAAGATAAAGAAGATAAAGAGTAAGTTAAAATCTACACTATTTATCAACAGTAGAAGACACTGTTGATCAACAGTAGATACACTGTACAAAGGACGGATGGGTCCCCCAAATACTGTACATAGATGCTGGTTGTCGTTTTAATTTTTCTATAAATAAGTTTGCATTTTCATAGAGAAGGGGCAGGTTTTAGAAAACCATTTGTTTGCTCTCTTCTCTCTCCTCTCTTATTCTCTCTTTGTATTTGGAAAGTCTTATCAATAAAGAAGTTTGCTTTGCTTTGGCCTAAGGTATTCGTTCTTCTTTCTTCTTCTGTTTATATTTATATGTTCTCCGATCTGAAAGCCGTGACTATGTCTGGCTAACTTAAATATCTATGCCGGATAACTGACTTCTCTTATATAATCCATGAACAGATCTAAGCTTTATTCTATTACAGAAAAATCTTTAAATGACTTCAACTTGGTTCCAAGATTGAGGTACAGTCAGAAATAATACTACTACTAGTGGCTTTGTCTTAGTGACTCCGTCTGAAAAGCCGTGGTATTCTGCCTATAAGGAGTTAAAAGGGCGCTCTAAACCCGGTTAGAATCTTCAGACACATGGGCTCATTAGTAGTATGTATTAGTTCTTGACAGGCCCTTTGCTTGGGTAAAAGGCATTACCATACAGTCTAGAGGTTGTTTAAATTTTTTTGTGTAATTTAATTCTTATGTAGTCGGACTACCTCTAAGGATATTGAATTGCTTGATCTATGACTGGGCGGATTACCGCCAGGTCTGAGATCCTGTCGTTTTTACCTCTAAGGATATTGAATTGCTTGATCTATGACTGGACGGATTACACAAATTTGTTACACAAAAGTTCTAGAAAAGTTAAATAAAGTCACACCCGTCGAAGAATTTTGTTTTAAGAAGAGCTAAAAAAGATAAAATAATATATATTTATTTATACGTATTTAAGCATGAATGTTGTATTCTTAAATAGACTCGATTATGCTAACACTAGTACACCGTATTTTATGAGAACACATATCTATATTTTTCTTTTATTTCAATTAGTTTCAGTTTTTTTTTTTAACAAACTTTATTCCTAAGTCCTCCTTAAATAATTTGATTTAAAAGAAAATGAAATATCACAATATATATATCAACAGTTTCACAAGGAAGGTAAATGTTTTGAAAAAAATTACGACTAATAATTAAACTATAAAGGGATAAGCTTGCTCTAGACAAAACGTTTATATTTAAAAAAGAATTTAATTTCGAAAAAAAAGTATCAAAATAAAGCATATAAATATAATATTTAAAACCTCAAAGGAGGTAAGGTCTATGAATACAAATATGGAAGGATGTTTATGACATTAATTGTGTAATCTAGTCATTATTAAATTAATAAAATAGAATCTTTGACTATTTCATATATTAATGTATTTGAAAAATTCATAATCAATGATTGACTACTAATAATTAAAGTGTTGCAAAATTAAAAATATAATTGACAATAATTATGTTTATTTATTTAATTTAATTCATCGTTTATTTATCAATTTTCTGAAATAAATTATAAATCAAAAGTAAACTATCATTTTTTTGAATTTTCATGTTTTGAGTTGATTCTTTTTATGATTTTAAAAAAAAAGTAAAGATAAAGTTACTTACATTAAAAAATAAAAAAAGTAAAAAATGTTATAAGTAAAATAATTTATGCAAGTAGAGAAATACTTGTGACAGATAAATATTAATAAATATGACAGTTTTATTTATTTATTTTTCTAAAATAAATCATAAGTCTAAAATAAAATAAAATGTTTGAATACTTATTTTTTGAGTTGAACCTTTTTATGATCTTTTACAAAATGAAGTTAAAGTTACTTAATTTATTTTTATTTAAAAAAAAAAAGAACTAACAAAATACTAAGGATTGTTATTAGTAAATATAATTTATGAAAACAAAGAAAAACATGTAATAGATAAATTCTTGATAAAATGAATACTAAAACTAATGAATACTAACGGATATGACAATTTCATCTATTTATTTATTTTCTAAACAAGCCATAAATCAATACTAAAACATCATATTTTGAGTTGATTCTTGTTATGATTTTTTAAAAGAATGAAGTTAAAGCTACTTCATTTTTAAAAAAGGAAAAAAAGGAAATATAAGAAATGTAATTATGCAAATAAGGAAATACTTATAGCCGGTGAATATTAACATATATGACAATTTCATTTGTTTATTTATTTTCTAAAAATGGCATACATCCAAAGTAAAATATCATATTGAGTTTATCATTTTTATAATTTTAAAAAATGAAGTTAAATTTCATTTGTCTATTTGTTTTCTAAACAAAGTTATAAATCAAAAGTAAAATATTATTTTTTGAATATTAAAATTTTGAGTTGATCCTTTTTATGATTTTTTTTAAAAAAATAATGAAGTTAGAGTTACTTAAATTTAAAAATAAAAATAATAAATATTAAGGAGTTATATTTTATATCATGATAATAAATTTATGCTCTTAAATTTATTCGTTATTATCTCTAATTCTCGGCTAACCTTTTGGTATTTAAATATAAGTTTTTCTTTACATATTATCAGTATTAGAGTCGTATATGTTTACAAACCATTTTTTTTTGTATTCTCTCTCTTGTTCTCGCTCAACTTGCATTTTTCGATGGACATCACATGGTAATTCACCATTCAGCTTCTTATAAATAATATTAGGATGGGTCGACTCATCCTCAGAATTAAAAAAAAAAAAAAAAAAGACAGAACAAATACATTTTATTTCCGTGACACATCTACTCGACTTGTAAGTTCTCCGATTAATTCTATCACAACCCTAGTAGCCAAGGGTTGAAATCTTATTCTAACTTAAGATTCTTATGGTTCTTGAGTGCAAGAGAATCGTGAATTGAGAGTTTTTTCGACTCTTTGATCTTAGAAAAGGACGGTGATTTCTTTTCCAGCGATTTCGGTAAGTATCATTGATACAAATTTATTTTATTAATTGATTGATTGATATTTTTAGCCAGAGTTAAAATCTGATTGATATTTTTAGCCAGAGTTAAAATCTCATTCTAACCTAAGATTCTTGTGGTTCTTGAGTGTAGGAGAAATAAGAACGGAAGGTTTTTGTCGATTCGTTGATCTTAAAAATGGACAATGATTTTCTTTTCCGATGATTTTAGTTACTATTGGTGGTACATATCCATTTTATTAATTAATTGATTGATATTTTTAGCCGAAATTGAAATCTCATTCTAACTTAAGATTTTTGTGATTTTTCAGTGTAGGAGAATCAGAAACGGATGGTTTCTGCCCACTCTTTGATCCTAGAAATGGATAACAATCTCTCATCGGTGAAAAGACTAGTGGCTGAGATAATAGGGGAAGACATGAAGGAGGAGAGGGCGGAGATGGATACAAAGAATCCGCAAGAAGCGGAGATGGATACAAAGAATCTGCAAGAGGCAGAGATAGATATGAATTTCTCATTCTCAGGGAAGGTAAATAATGACCTAGTTGCTTAAAGTGAACATACAGGCTACCATGAGAGGACTCACGCTAACCAGATTCTGGCCTTTTCTTTGCACTAGGACTGTTTTCATAGTGTTGGTTAAGAGGAAAACTAATGAAGGAAATGTCCGAGAGAACCTTGGCTGAGAAGATGGGGGAGGAGGCAAAGAGAAACATGGTTGAAACAGTGGGGGAAGAGATGAAAGAGTAGGGGACGCAAGTGGATACCAAGAATCCGCAGATGGCGGAGATGGATATCGATTGCTCATTGACGGAGGGCACAATGGGGGAATAGACAAAGGAGGATGGGGCGGAGGTGGATATTGATTTCTCATCGACGAAGGGCTTGGTGATAGAGAAGGTGGATGAAGAGATAAAGGAGGAGGGGGCGAATGTGGATACAAATAATCCGGCAGAGGGGGAACACTCTGGTAATCATTCACCCCGTAACTCCAATCCTGCTTAAATTAGGACGACGGTGGTGAATGATAGATCGTCATATACTTACCAAAGTGTTCCTCGTCTGCCACCTCGATCGGATTATTTGAATACACATCCGCAATCTTCTCCTTTGTCTCCACTCCATCTTCTCCGCCATTGTGTCCTTCGCTGATGAGAAATAAATATCCACCTTTATCCCCTCCTTCATCGTCTCTTCCCCCACCTTGCCCTCTGCTGATGAGAAATTGATATCCACCTCCGCCTTCTGCGGATTCTTGGCATCCACTTGCGTCTCCTCCTTCTTCATATTGTTCCCCACCATCTCAGCCATGGTTTTCTTTGTCTCCTCCCCCACCTTCTTTGCCAAGGTTCCCTTCGAAACCTCCTTCATTAGTTCCCCCTCTGGACCAACGCTATAACAACAATATTAGTGCAAAGGAAAGACCAAAATTTGGCTGGCGTGATTCCTTGCATGGTAATCCAGATGTTTGCTGTAAATAACCAAGTCATTTTTTTCCTCTATTGCCAATGAAAAATATCAATGCTCTTTCATTGATAGTTGAGAATCACGAGGAAGAGATAATTAGAAAATCAAAGGTATAAGCAGCGATAAAGGAAATAACATAATAGGATTTTGGAGAAAACTAAAAGAATAGCTTCTCGTATGAAGAGTTATGGGTCAATTAGCACATCACATATGTTTGACAGAAAAATTGTCCCTTTTCTAAGTCGTGACATGTTGAAGAAGTCGTCATCATTTCTTTGTGGAGGTTGAAGAAGTGGTGACATGAAAGAAAACCAGTTTAATTCTATATTTATTTTCAACCAAGTGGTTGTTCAGTGATTATATGTTACAATTGTTTCATGTTGGATTAGTTATCTATTATCTTCTCCGCTAGAGATTTGAATTTTCAAGCATACTAGTTAGTCAAAATTAATATTTTGTTTAGAATACTTCTACAATATTACAGATCACCATATGCTTTGTTATTTTATTTTATAATGCTTCTGCTCGTTTAATCCATAACGTTAACTAAACATTATGAGTTTTTTTTCTCCTAAACATATATATGAGATTAACCAAATTATATAGTTAGTATTGATGTCTTAATTCTTATATAATCAATGATTTTGATTTTTTTCATAGTGCGGTATTAAAAATATAGTCTAATTAAATTCAACAGAGTACTCACATATCGGCGTGAATTGTATCCCACTTTTGTAACGCAGTTTCATTATCGAAAAGATTGATATTTTCCTCTTTAACAGGTAAAACTGAATGGCTTATGTGCCCAAGAAGGAGTTGACAAGTAAAGAGAAACTATCCTAGAAGAAGTTGACAAGTAAAGAGAAATTATCCATCCACGAACAAACACAAAAGTTACTCATCCATGAAATAGACGATTAATCTGCATATCAATGAGAGAAGCAGGGTTGGGATATTGTTATAAGTGGGGGAGGATTCTATGGAAGATTGTAAATATGTTCGTATGTTTAGTTTTTTTTAGTTTTATAAAAGTGTTCCTTATTGTAATACCGTAATTGTAACACCCCGTAAAATCCTAGTAAGACCGAGCTAGGACTTGACTAAATCTAGTAGGTTGAACTAGAGCCTAACGTATGAACCTTATAAGTTTATGTATAAATTGGAGATATAAAAGGGTCCAAATTTGGCTAAGTATAAGTTTAAGGGATGGTTCAAGGAAGGTGAAATGATTCACCTTCCTTAGAAGCTTCCTTGAACCAATGCCTTAGCCAATTTTGACTAAGTATATTTTCAAGAGAGGGTTCAAGGGAGGTGAAAGGCATCACTGCCCTTAGAAGCTCCCTTGAACAAATGCCTTAGCCGTGTGGGCAAAAAGGGCATCCGTTCAAGAGAGGCTTCAAGGCACGTGAAGCAGTTCACTGACCTTAGAATCTCTCGTGAACAATGCCTTAACCATTTTAGGCGTAAAGGCAGTTCACTTGAGGCTTCAAGGGACGTGAAACAGTTCAGTGTCCTTGAATGGCCTCGTGAACTTTGCCTTAGCCATTTTGGGTAAGTTGGTAGTTCACGCATGGGTTCAAGGGACTTGAAGCAGTCCATGGCCCTTAAAAGGTCCTTTAAACAATTACTTAGTTTTTAAGGGGCTTTAGACGTAAGGGTATAAGGACAAAAGAGGGCCCCACCGAATGGGGACCACCACTCATGGGGGCTGCCCTAGTACACTAGGCAGTGCACGTGTGCACTCCCATGTAGACTTATGCCTTAGCTTTAAAAAGCTAAAGGCAAGTCCAAGGGAGGGTTTAAGGAAGGTACATCAATACAAGGGCCTTAAAAGCTCCCTTGGTAATTGCCTTAGTTTTATTTGGGCAATCCAAGGGAGGAAGAAAAAAAGGGGTAGTTTCGTAATTTCCTTTTTCATTCAAATTAAATGGGTATAGTCTATATTACTTTTAAATAAATATATATATGGTATCTATAGGCCTTTTGAATACTCCCATGGATATGCCTTGGCTTTAAAAAGACAAAGGCAAAGTCCAAGGGAGGGTCCAAGGCTAGTGGACCACTTCAAGGACCTTAAATGCTTCCTTAAACATTTCCTTAGTTTTTTTTGGCTAAGTCCATATGTGCAGGGGCATTTTCGTAAATATTATTTTTATGTTAAATTAGAAAGTGGGTATATTTTATATTATTTTTAAATAACTATATAAGGGATTTTATATTAAAATATCCCCAAAATTAACCACTTTCAAAAACACCCACTTCAAAATAAAAAGTTCATCTCTTGTCCAATATTTCTCTCTCTACAAAGTTCCTCCATTGAAGAACATTCAAGCTCCAAGATTAGGGTTCAAGCTCCAAGGTTTTCGACCCAAATTCATGGCAAAGTTTCATTAAGGTATAGGAGTCCTTTATTCTTGGTTAGCTATCACCAAGAAGCCCTTTCAACTAAGTTTACAAAGATCCCAATTTCTAAGTTTCAATCAATTTCGTGGGTCTCTTTCTAAAATTGATTCCATTGATCTATAATGGTTATTTATGATTATATATGAATGTTTGTGGATGAATTCATGTAATACTTATGGTTTTTGAACAATTCCCCACAAGACCTATGATTTCCCTTTTCTTTCTCAATTCTAAACCCTAGCTTATGTTGAATGATAATTGAAGGATGAGAATCTAGTATGTTATTATGAAATTCATTATTGTATTATGAGTTTATCCTATATGATGTATGAATATCAAGAAAATAGGGTTGAATCTTGAAGAAAGCCTTGAAGGCTATGAATGAAGGTTTTCAATTGGTGAGTAGTCTTCTATTGAATTGTTGATCCACTTATGGTGGAGGTGTTTACTTATTTTGTATCCTTAGTATGAATGGTTTGATCCACTTATGGTGGAGGTGCTTACTTGCTAGTATGAATTGTAGTGTTGAGACAAGGCCCCTCTTCCCTACAACCCTAGATATGACTAAGTATGATACATTATGAATATGAATGAGATGTTATGAACATGGTATGGTCTATATGTTGAATTTTATGAGGTTCTCTTGTGGAAGGACCCTACCCACATAATCCCCTATATGATTATATGATTCTATACATACCATGAATGATGTACTTGAATGATGAATATTAGATATGTGACTTACATGATCTAAGATCCTTAAATGCAATCTATGTGAATTGTGCATGAGTTGGGATATTATGTATATGTTATGACCCCCTTGACAAGGGAGGTGTGTATGATGTTAATGTTGTTGTTGTTGTGCCATTGTGAGGACAATCATGCACACACACACTCCATGCATAAATATGAATATGATATGTCTATGGTGTCAATTAAAAGGCTAGTTCTCATATGCACCTTTACATACTATTATGCATGAAATGTACATGACCATGAAGGTATGACTATGTATGCTAGGATGTGAGTATGAATGTTATGTTATGATTATGGTAATGTTGATATGTTAAATAAAAGGAAATTCTCATAAACACTATATGAATATGAAATGAACGAACATTCTCACATGTTGTTGGTTCTATGATGAAAGGCTATTCTCATCTTTGAAACCTTTGAGCTATATGATGAATGATGGGTTGAGTCCCTAATGCATTCCTTATTGAATTAAATTGTAAGTAAAGTCTTAATACTACTTTAAAAAGGGAATTGTGCTTAGCACCGAGTGAACATAAAAATGAGATGGAAGCTTTTACGTTTAGCAAGTCCGGGTTCCCAATATATATGTTGTCTCATGAGATGGAAACCTTCTACGTTTAGCAAGTCCGGGTTTCTAGTAGCAATCTCCTTGTTCCATAACTATGTTTGCCCACATTGGTATTAGCTAGTGGATCCACCTAGAAGCTATTATGATGGTTCTACCTTTGCAAGTAGAACACTCTCTTTTCGGTGTGGGAGTAGAACACCGGATTCCATGTAGTTCACATGGTCTATGTCGGTTAAGGTTATTCTTCCCTAAATAATAAGATAATGAATGGAGCATGAACTACTCTATAACTTCTTGGTAAGTTTGCTAAGTAGGAGTGGGGGTATGGGACTTCACTAATACATTGCACTAGTAAACTTGGCAGGATGTGGTAGATGGTTCCTTTACATATTGTTATGACATGAATGCATGCATGTATATTGAATGAATGGTTGCTATGAGTGACTTGTCTTTATATTCAAAAGGTACACATGATTGGTTCTCTACTTTTGACTATTGTTTATAATGAAGTCTAAAGGATAAAGTGCGTGACTAAGGTAGCCCTATAGGAGTACTTAGTGAGGTTAGTATTATGGGATGCTAATCACACATTGCACAAGTGTTTCCTAAGGGTTACTAAAGTGGTGGCTTTACTATGAAATGAGTATGGATGTGATATTGGCTTACGTTGGTATGAACTTATGTTAAGTATGATCATGGTGGCCTAAAGGTGATACTTAGTGTAGATAGGACTATGGACCCTATCTATGCATTGCACAAGTAGAACTAAGGGTTACTTATGTTGTTGTTCTATTATGATGTTATTGTCTTGATATTGACTATGCATGAGTGGTGTGTCCTGTAATAGATGATATGTGCACTATGCCTATGGTGATGTTTATTACCCTTTGTGCTTTGATGAACTATATGTGAGTTGTTTATGACTTATGATTCTTCAACTCTTTCAAGATGATGTTCAAAAGTGCATAAAGCATGGTTTCAACTAAATGTCCCTTTTAAACATGTTTTAATGGTTTTTATGCATGGCTTCCATACTTAGTACTTTTGTGCTAACCCCTTCTTCTACATTTCTTATTAAGTGTAGGATTTGGAGATGTGGTGTATTATACTTGGAAGATAGGTTTTTAAGGATCTTGGGAATGAAGACTTGGGGAGTCCTCATAGTTTCGAGGACGAACCCACCTTGGTCACTTATGTCTTTACTTTATGTCTTTATAATTATGTAAGGGCCATGTCCCTAAGTTTGTATTAAAAGAGATTTAAGTCTAATGTTATAGATGGTTTGAGACATAGTGTCATAGACTCTCTTATTTTATAAAGTCTTCGATTGTAAAGAAAAGTTTTAAATTTTCCGCTATTTTTCATATGCTTTAATGTTCATGATATGCTAAAGGCTTGTATAAGACCTCCGAGAGGTCGAATACGCCGTGTTACGACTATGGGGTGCTCTCGGGTCGTGACAGTAATTGCCCCTGACAATAATGACATATCTGTTTATATTTCTAATTGTCGTTAGTAAAAGGACTAAAATAATTCTCTCTGCTTAATTAAAGGTTAAATGGGGGAAGTCGAATATCACAGGGACTAAAATCATAATAAGACCATAACACAGGGACGAAAACAATTATTTTCCCATTAATTAGAGTTACACCTTATAATATGTTGTGAATGCATGAGTTTAACATTTGAAAAGTAAGGCCCATATATTACTTTTGACTGATTTCTTTCCTTTTATAGCACAAAGAGTTTGGCCCAAAAAACTACATTTGGGTTTAAATGAGTGACATTCTAGTCTGATCAGTTAGATTTTAATAGTGTTATTTTAAGGAAAAACTACAGAATATGGCAAACATCAATATATATTTAAGACAAATGGCTACATTGTTTTATATTTTATGGATATAAATACACAATTAATATCAAAGCTAATGATATACAAATAATCTGTTTTTCTATATATATAATGTAACACCCTGACTTTTCAAAACGTCTAAATTAACTCGTATCTTCGTGGAAAGACAAGGAGGGTGAGTAATAAATTAAAAATGATGTGGTATGTCATATTTTAAGTGTTCAAGGGTTGTATCTCAAGTTTTGAAGTTAAGTAAGTGGCAAAATAAAA
>JAJOOS010080937.1:0-15721 GCA_029582725.1 Solanum chiquidenum | reverse complement strand
AAAACTTCCTTGCATACTCTCCTTTTCCTCTATTGATAGAACTGGACAGTTTGGAAACTGGTAAGCGGGTCTCCAATGAACTGTTTCTGTATATAGGCCTTGATAAAATTCCACAATCTCCCCTTCAATTCTAGCATTCTCCTGAATTATTTCTCCTTGCACACAAAGTTGGGCTATACTGTTGTACCTTTTGTTAGCATTGGCAACCTTATGAAAAAACTTAGTATTCATGTCCCCCTCCTTTAGCCATAGTGCCCTTGATCTTTGCCTCCAAGAAATTTCTTCTTTCTTGATCAACTCTTCATACTCAAGCAACAATTCACCTTTGTTTGTTGTCTCTTCATCAGTAAGCATTCTTATCCCAGCAATTGTCTCTAAAGCAGCCAATTTCCTTAGCAAAGTGTTCCTCTGTGACCCAAGATTCCCCTGCTCACTTTTACTCCATTCTTTGAGTTTGTTCTTTAAAGCTTTCATCTTACAGGCCAGGCCAGAATGTAATCAGGTCTTCCTTCATAGCTGAAGCTATTCCGCCAACCTTTAATTCTGTCTATAAAACCCTCAGTACCCAACCACCAGTTTTCAAATTTAAAGTAACTCTTCTTTTTTTGCCAAGATCCCCCTTGTAGAGCAATAGGGGTGTGATAAGAAGTAATCTTTTGCAAGGGAATCTGATTCATATTATTGAAACTATCATCCCAATCTGCAGAGATCAACATCCTGTCAATTCTTGAAGCAGCTTCATGGAGGTCCCCCTTGAACCATATGTATTTTGCATCTTCTAAGTGCAGGTCAATGAGATTCATATCTTCAATAAAATCTGAGAACTCCTTCATTCCTTTTGTTCTTCTGGTGCAGTTTCTTTTTTCAGAAATGTATCTGCATACATTAAAATCCCCACAGAGTGCCCATGGCCCTTCTATAAGTCCCCTAACCGACCCTATTTCCTCCCAAACTAATCTCCTTTCTATATAACAATTTGGAGCATAAACTCCTGTAACATGACAAAAAGAATTCTGGAGTTGAGCTTCAAACTTGCATGTGAGAGTGTATGATCCTATTTCTAGAATCTCTCCCTTCCATACCCTGCTATCCCACAACATCAATATTCCCCCTCTTGTCCCACTAGCCTCCAAACAAGCAAAATCAGCAAATCTACCACCCCACAATTGTTTAACTATTTCTGTCAAGTTCCCCTCCAATTTTGTTTCTTGAATGCATATGATGTCTGCATTCTAGCTAGCCAACATACTCTTGACTAATCTTCTTTTGTCCCTGCAATTTAATCCCCTCACATTCCATGAAACTAGTTTAATTTGCATCTTTTATTTTGATTTGTTTGTCTAATTTTAACTTGACAAAGGATTTTAAGAAAATAAAGAAGACTTTTGAAACTTATGATCTTAAACTAAAAATATGTAGAATATATCAAGAAATGAATGGAGTGGGCCCACATTAAAAAAGAAGAAGATAAACTACAGATATAGTCTTTTTTTGTCCACAAGGAAAAAGGCACTCAAATTGTAACAGTTAGTACAACATCATCAAAGCATGAAACTATAAAATGGAAAGCCTTAACTGACATAAATATCCTCTAATTCAATGACAATTCGAATAAGCACACATGTTGACCATGTGGTGTGTGTTTATTGCCACTTATATATTAGTAGTAGAAGTAGATAGAAGTAGAACTAGATAGATAGTAGATATATTAGTAGTGATAAAGCTAACATAGAGTTGTTTACGTGATTTATGAAGTAAACGGACGCCTCGATAGATTTTTTCTTATGACCGAAAAATATGAGGCCAACCACAGCTTTCAGAGGGGATGATGGACCCGCCCCCTAAGTTGCTCGGAGTGTGGGTGTGGGATCAGTGTCCAATTTGGTCGATCAATTTGGGTACTTTGACCAAAATCGATTGGGAAAGTTCGGACAGTTTTAATGATTTCTGTAATTAATACAAAAGCTAAGGTGAAATTAAAGAAAATGGAATAACATTTTATATAGAAATTTCTATGTCACTCCTTTTTCTTTAATCTCATTCCAAGATTCTCCTCAAGTTCTCCACATAATATCTCATAATTTAGGTTTTATAACTCTATTTTTAGATGTTTTAATTATTTTTAGGCCAATCTCCGCACCCATATCCGTACATGGATCCATATCCCCGAATCTTAAAAATTAGATCATTAGATCATGAAGGATCCGACCTCTGGATCCGCACACGTATCGGACACCCGCACACGTATCGGACACCCGCACCCGAGTCCGAGCAACTTAGCCCGCCACTCTACCCTTCTCCACTTAAATACCTGACTTACTTCTCAGAAATCTCAATAGACTTTATGAAGTAACAAAAACAATATCATGGTTATATTGAGAAAAGAATACATCCTCCTGTTCTCCCCTCCCAAATCCTCACAGCAATACTCAATAAACATCCTTCCAAGTTCCAACAAAGATAGTAACTTGTGAATTGCTCCACAGGGTAAAGAAACAGAAACAATTAAAACCACCATCTCATCAAACATAATATTGTGTTAACAAAGCAATTACAAACCATCAAAACAGAGATTAATTAGAGACTTCGGCCCTCAATCCAAATCGATGGTATAGTAGTAGATGGAGATTGTGAAGGAATTCATTCAAAAACTGCTAACGTTAGCTCTAAGAAGGATCAAGAGGCATAACAGCTTAAAAGCTTTCTATGTTTCTCAAATAGCCAGCAGTATTGGAGCCAAACACAAAGAAATAAACTGCAATATAGTTAGTGAGCGACTCCGAGAGGAGCGGGAGAGAAATATTTGAAGGTAGTAAGTACAGGCTAAAGAGAACACATTCCCAGAATTCAACTCCTTCCTTACCACAGTTGCAGCAGCGAACAATGGCGGAATAAATGCAATAGTTGAAGAACCAAGGAAACAGCTATGTGGTCATAATGAACACAGCAAGAGAGAGACTATGATAAAGTATAGATGAGTTGATACAGTAGTGAGGCAGTTCCCAAAAGGCAAAGGTGAACAGTGTAATTCAAACCCACCAATTCAGCACTTAAAGCGATGAAGTGATGTGTAGTGATGGGTTATCGCTTCATGTGAGAAGCAATGAAGCTTCAAAACAATAACATGTAAAGTCATCCCAACAAGAGCAATCTGTTATTGATACTCCCTATGTCCCAATTTATGTGGCACCTTTTCCTTTTTAGTTTTGTCCCTAAAAGAATGTCATCTTTCCATAATTGAAAACAATTTAACTATAAAATTTTCTTTCTACCCTTAATAAAATGATTTATAACCACACAAATATCCAAGATTTGTTTTAGACCACAAGTTTAAGAAGTCCTCATTTTTTTCTTAACTTTGTGTTAAGTCAAACGGTATCACATAAATTGGGACAGAGAGAGTATTATTTTGTATTTTCAACAAGTTAGATGCATCATTTTAAAGCAGCATGTTTTTTTTCTTTTTGATAAACCGAGAAATTCTTAAGGGCTTATGGGCGCATGGTGCGAAACTCAGTGGATAATGGGCCTCGCTGTACTCCCCACTCAAATACCAGGCTTTTGTGTACAGCAAGGTTCGAACCCACTTAAAGAAGCATGCACTTTTAATTCTTGCTTTTTGCTCAAGCCCCGTCAACCTTGTCACTTTATTGCACTTTTCTCTTTTAAGAACACTGCAGAGAACATTCTTCCATGGTTCTTTTTGATTTCCTGGTAATTACTTTTACCATTATTAAGAAGCAGCGCAAATTAGATGGCCAATACAACACTTGACTTTAGTGGAGCTTAAAAGAAACAAAAGAAATTCACAAAATGGTCAAATTGAGATCATTTCACGTTTTGATAGCTACATAAGCACAACCAAAAGATTTGTGGCTTAGATGGAACTGTGTAGAATTTGATGGTCCTTGTGCACTTCACTTAAACATTTATATTCAAATTCAACATCATCTCTATTTAATGGTATGCCATAAGCTAATGTAAATGGCATGAAAACACAGTGATACCCAGCTCCTCTAAATCATTAACTTCTTTCAGCTCGTGTTCATTGAATCATTGCATCACCATTACCGTCTTTGTTCTAATCCTTGGGTAAGGTTGCTCATGTTAGAGATGGAAATATGCAAATTTAAGTATCAGGACTAAAGGGACCATTTGGTTCTACCAAATCCACCAATCAATATCTTATACAGCCACTTCAAGTCCCAAAGTTTAGCTAAAACTGAAAAGAGTCTCCAACACCTTAAAATGTCCTTAATAAAACCATCTACCATAAGAAAGTAGTAAATATGTTGAATTGTTTCACCACTATACGATAAATTATTGTTTCGGATAAGGGTGATCAGACTATTATTTCTCAACTTCAGAAAATTTATTTGCAAATGTTGCAAACATGCATGTCCCGAATTTGTAATAGTCAAAATGATCTGATGTCAACTATCAGATAATGTGCACATAAAAAAGAGTGGTGAGATCTTCAATTAAAAAAAACATAGCACTAGAACAAACCTCACCACTGCCCTTCTTAGCTTGCAAGGTAGCAACTATGTCCAAGCATTTCTCTATATCAGGAATCTTTGCCTGGCATAGACGAAACAAGGATAAGAGAAACTCTCCACAAATCTGAGTAGAACAAAATGAAAGCATTACCTAGCAAAACTGAGACATTTTCGGTATGATTTTTACCAATCGTATCATAGAATCTGACTTCATTAGTGAAAGCATGCATGAAGATGTTAAACATTCGAGGGAAAACCTTTGGGACTAACAGTATCACAACATATATCTTTACAAACAGTCAATCGAATTGTAGAGGCAGGCTAACTTAGCTTATCCTTATTTCAGTGGGTTTTTATATTGGGAACGGCACCAATATGTTAACACGCTTTCAGATTACTTTAAATTGAGAGTATCTTCCACTTTAAATTTCAAAATAACCCATTAGTAACATGAGGCAGTCATACTGGCAATCGGAAGCTAGCAGAAGTGGAGAAGTTTAACATTCTATAGGTCTGCGATGCATAAGCTATCTTTGAGGGTCAGGGAATTCCAGTTATAAGAAATTATAAGAGAAGCCATTCATCTGTAGAGTGACGTAATTTCTGTAATCCTCATATGTTGGTCTAACTAGTAAATCTGAGCACTATTCATGGCTTTGACATGAAGCAAGTAGCAACAAAATGCGAAAGGACAATCATTACTCCTCTAGCATAAAACTTTAGTCTGAAAATTTGTACGAAATTGATATGATCTCGTAAGTAACATAGATTTACCATATTTTATTTTTCTTTCAATCTGATGAAAAGGCTAATCACATCATTGTCTTCATAATATTCCTGGAAATCAACAGCAAAATACGCAGAACTTAAGCATGGTTCTAAAACTTCCCATGCGCCTTCTGACAAGAATCAACCATTAAAATTCTGAAAGGTGAACACTTATCCACTTAATTTCTCTAAAAAACAGAACAATGATATCACATTAATCCAAGGACCAATCAAATGTCGGTACCCACATCAGGACAGACTTAGTTGTGAATAGATCTAAATTTGAAATAAGACACAAACATGTACCTGAAGATCCCTCTGCTGAGCCAGAAGTTTCATTTCAACCACCCTATACTGCTGAAGTCTGCAATGGATGATATGAATTTATCTTTAAATAACTATATATTGAAAAATTAAAGGAGAACATATGTAACTAACCACTTGCATATATTTTAAAGCAGGACTATTGATATGCATGGCTTTGGGGCTTATAACTTTTAGCAGTGACAAATATTCAGATACAGCAACCCAAATTGGATAGGATTACAAATTTATGATATATGAGTTCTAGTATACAGGACAAATCATAAAAGAACAAAAGAAACAAGAGAGTTCCAATTTTGTGTGATTTTATCGTTTCAGAAATGAAGAGACTCCTACAAGGCTACAAAACTTGGAAGAACAAGAAATCAAGGCTTATGCTCTATTGATTTTAGCAAAGCGTGAGAATCCTTTTTTTAAAAAAAATAGGTAACTTTACCTGAGAATCCTTATTAAATAGAACTAAAACTGATAGTGCATTATTATATATAGTTGAGCTAGGAGCTAGCAGCTAGGAGCCATGAGTTATGCTCCATATGAAGTTTTGATGACTAACAAACATGATGCAAGAACCAGATATTGAACATATCTCAAATAAGGACCGGTAGTGTTTATGACAACTAACTATTGAAGAACCAGTTCCTTACCATGTCTATTGCAAGAGTTGATTACAGAAGTACACTGCAAGAAGTGAAGGAATCAGGACTGTTGATCAGGTGCAAAGCAAATTCCAAGTGTATGAAGGATTCCTTGAGGAATTGGAATTATGGCTAATCACATGGATCAAGGAACAAGAAACTAACATGGAAATACTACGGATTACCACTATTGCACGCATGGAAAGAGCTTTGGAAATAGGAGAAAACAAGTGGAAGTCGACGCGTGAATGGAAACCAAGTTTGAGAAGGATTAGGTTCTTGGATTCTTGAACCAATTCTTGCTTGATTTGGAGAAGAATATGGCCAGAGTTCCCCTCTTCATACTAATCCCATGTCTACTGTTCCATTGATTTCAATTACCCCTCGTGTCCAATATTCCACTACCTACTGTTATTCTCCCTCACAACAACCCTCCCTTGCTTCCTCTGCCTACCCAAAACACCATTGTCACCATGACCCTGTCGTTAATTCTTTCAAAGCCAAAATCAACTTTCCAGAATTCAATGGTACTAACCCCAGGGGTTGGTTACGAAAATGTGAGCAGTCTTGAAATACATCAATTTCAGACCAAAATAAGATGAGCTGTGTCAGTCCATATGAGGAAAAGGCTGACATTTGGTTTGATAGCCACATTTGGAGAAAAGAGGCACTAACCGGCCATTGTTCTCTGTGGAAGTGTCACAGAATTGGCAATGTCAGGCCTATGGACATTGTGGATGAATTTATTAACCACAAACAAACTGGTGGAGTAGAGAGCTATCAAGAAAGATTTCACGAGCTGAAATCCTAACCAGTCTGGATCCAAAGCCATAGTCCCTTACCGAAATACCCCCACAAAACCAAAGAGTCATAGTCCCTTACTTGGGACCTAGCCAGCCATCACAACCTAAACCTTTTGTTCCTAGACCATCAGCTCCCTTCAAACCAAACACTGTGCTGGCAGATCTGAGAGAAAGGGGACTATGTAATTGATGACATAAGAAATATTTCTCAAGTCATCAATGTAAGCCAAAGACACCAAATGTCACTACTCGGGAGGGCACAGAACAGCCGGAGGATCCAGTGCCAATCATACAAGAGGAAGGAGAAAAGAGAAGAAAAACATGTGGGAGAAGAGGAGATGATGGAAGTTTCTGTATGTGTGGCTCTAGGCATTGATAACTCACCATCAACAACAACATACCCAATTTAGTTCCATAAAATAGGAATTGGGAAGGGTAGAGTGTACGCAGTCCTTAACCCTATCTTGGAGGTAGAGAAGTTGTTTTTGACAAAACCTCGGCTCCAGGAAAAAAAGTTCAGAGCAGTTAAAAAAAAATAACAGAAGTGAGGAAACCATAGCAAATACTATATAAAATATGACAAATCATTCTACGATAATCGAAGTACAAGAAACACTAAATAGAAATAAAATCGAAGGACAAGAAACTACAGGAGTAATTCTACGACTAATAGTATGCAAGAATACGCAAGACAACGCTCTACTACCTACTAACCTTCCACCCTAATCCATGTCCTCCACAAACTCCTATCTACGGTAATGTCCTCGGTATGCGAAAACTGTGTCATGTCTTGTCTATCACCTCTCCCCAATACTTCTTCGACCCAGTGTTGTGAAAGGCGCTCGCCCTATTGCCTTTGGTGAGAGGCGAGGTGAGGCCTTGTCGCCTATTAGGCTATTACTAGCGGGGCAAGGCAATATCGCAAAGCCGAGAAAAGGCAAAATAGGCGAGTGGCGACGCGACAATGGCGTCGCCATTTGTTTCTTAAAAAAATGACATCGATTTAAAAGTTAATAAGGCAATATTAGGGTTTATTTGCACAAAGCCACGAACCGCGACTTTCTTCTCCAAAGTTCAGACTTCAACACTTCTCTTCAGACTTCAAGTACATCTTCTATGTTGATCTTCATGCTTCTTCTTCTTCTTTCTCCTCTGCTTCGTGACAGTCAACACTTTGTTCTTTTTGTTCTTCTTTCGCAACTCTTAACCAGTATGCCACTGTGAACAGCTTCTCATTCCTCTGTTTTTTAAGACTGTTTTATATATTCTGTTTTCTATTTTCTGCAGTCTGCCCATTTTTTTTATGACAAAATTCTAGTCCCTCTATTTTTATTTCTGCCCAATTCAATTTAGCTAGCGTTTGGCCATAGAATTTCAAATATTTTAGGCAAATATTATTTGGGTGAAAATTTGGATGAAATTTCACCATGTGTTTGGCCATAGTATTTGGGAAACATATTTCACTTTTTTAAGAAATATGATTTTTTTCGAGACAGGTAACATTTACTTCTATATATCCACAGGTATACTACATCAAAGTGTAGTCCCCCTCCAAAAAGTTTTACTTACATCATTCCTAAGATCTTCTAGTTACAGCCAGTCAATAATATCAAACACATTTTCAGCATCTCCTATCACTACTTGCTTACACCAAAAATAATAAAGCCCTAGGCAATTAGTCTTTATCTTCTGGATATTGTTTTTAAGAAATATGATTTATACCCATAAGTTCTAAAAACTATCATTACTTCCACAACAAATATATTGGATATTCTTTGCAACAAATAACAAGTAGTGTCAATGATACTGGAGCAATATGGTAGTTCGGCGTGAGTGTAACAAGCATCATTCCATATATCATGAAGTAGACGAAGTACATGACTTTATTATCCTAAACCGATTGTTCATCATTTTCATCAGCAACCATATCATTCATTGAATATTTCATCATTGTTTTGATGTTCACGTAAAAAAATTATGTAATACAACTCAAACAACTACTATAGAGGATGCTTTCGTAAAAGATAAAAGTTTGGTGTAGAACTTGAATTTTTAAAAGCTCCCAAATAATGAGATTTAGCCCAAATACTAGTTTTTTCTAGTATTTGAGAATTTGGGTTATTTGCCAAAAATATTTGCCAAATAATGGCAAATTGTATGGACAAACACTATTTGCCAAAAAAAAATTCAAATTTTACTTGGGAAATCTATTGCCAAACGGGTCCTTAGTTATGTACTAATTCATATAGTAATTATTTCCCCAGAAACAACAATTTCAATGGCATCTAATTAATATGAATTATTGAGTCATTCAAGTTCTAAACTATAGTATCTGCTATCTATTTTTAGTTTTTTTTTTTTTGATAACCGAGAAATCCGTCTGTGACCCGTCCTTTGGACCAATCACAGCCTTCTAAACTTGGTGGATAATGGGCTCGCCCCTCTACCCTTCTCCACTTAAATACCGGGCTTCGCTTTGCATGGTGTGGGGCTTGAACCTAAGCCACAAATCCTCCACCTTTTGCCACTTGAGCTAGGCCTTGGGGGCATCTATTTTTAGTTTTTGAATTGAAATATTTGCTAATATGTTATTTTTTTGTTATTATATATGCAATTAAATATTCTAGGTTTTTGAAATTGATTGGTGCATCACTTCAAAAGGGCGAGCGCCGACCTCTCACCACGTGGCGAGGCGAGGCAGACCCTTGTCGCCTTTTGCCGTCCAAAACACTGCTTCAGCCTACCTCTATCTCTCCTGAAACTATTCATAGCCAACCTCTCACACCTCCACATTAGGGCATTTGTACATCTCTTCTTCATATGCCCAAACCATCGCAACCTCACTATCCGCATCTTATCCTCTACAAAAGCCACATTTACCTTGTCCAAATTCTAATCCTATCCTTCCTATTATTCCTACAAATCCATCACAGCATCCTCATTTCTGCAACTTCATCTTTTGTATGTGAGAGTTCTTTACTAACCAACACTCCACCCATTCAACATAGTTGGTCTAACATTCACCCTTTAGAATTTGCCTTTCAATTTTGGTGGCACCTTCTTATCACACAAGACTCTAGATGAGAGCCTCAATTTCATCCACTATTAATATTTAGGGATTGGCCAAGAGGGTACCCTTAGCAGGATAGATGGGGCGATTCGTGTAAGATCTAATGTAGATCCAACTTTTCAATCACTATGGGATCCGGGAGAAAGGATTTCTCAGGTGGCGAGGGGATTTGTGCATCCAACTATAAGATAAATGGCTTTGCTTTCCTTTTGTGATCTGCCAATTGCAATACATGAAAAAGGCCAACACAACCCATATTCAAGCAGCTCTTATATATGCGCTATTTTAGGGGCTTGTCGGCCACCGCTTGTTGATGAGGGAAAACATCATCAATTAAAGGGTTCTCACCTTGGATTTAGTTGGAAAAGTAGGTGTTCGGCATGTCCCTTTCCATAGTTGAAGTTGATGTCTGTGGCACCGAAATGGGAGTTGTAGTCATGCAAGAGGGCCATCCCTTGGCCTATATTAGCCAATCAATCAATATAAAGCATCAAGGCCTTTCGGCATATGAGAAGGAACTCATTGCATTATTGGTGGCAGTTGACAAGTGGAGACTATAAAGGTTTGAGATGTAGAAGAGGAAAGATGATTTTACTCATGAACAACATGCTCTTTATACAGAGCGGCTGCAGAACTGAAAAATACTAACCCGCTAAGTTACATAGCAATCTGATAAGATACAAAGCAATAAAAATACTAAAATACAGGAAAGTATAGGAAGCCTTAAATGAATCAAATGAGTAGTAGAATACAAGAACCAACAGATAGATAGAAAATAGGAATTAATAACAAACTCTTAAACTAAAGGATAACAAATATTATTTGTTAATAGAGACACTACCTGCATCCTCACCATTTCATTAGTAAGACTGATCACTTTATTCTTAAGTTCTTGCAAGAACAAAAGACACCACTTCATTGCAGCATAAGGGACAGTCCAAATTGATGGGCCTAAGTTATGAGATTCACTACAAGAAGGGTGTTAGAAACACTATAGTTGATGTGTTATCTTCATGTTGTTTAATCTCTCAAATACAGCCTAAATGGAGGAAGTGTGCAGGAGTTATGACAATGATGCAGAAGTGACTCAACTAATAGCTCAAGCAGTGATTGATCTCACTACAGTTACTGATGTTACCGTGAGTCAGGGCACTCAGATACAAAGGCAGGATTTGGGAGGGAAGTCAGACTGACCTGAGACAACAACTGGTGCTTCATATTCATTCTTCTAGACTTGGTGGTCATGCAGAGATATCTACTACAATGCAGAGGATTAAAGCTGTTTTTCACTGGTCAAAAATGTCTTGCTGACATCAAGAAAATGGTGCTACAGTCTGACATTTGCCAAAGATGCAAGGATGAACAAGTGGCTTGTCCAGGGTTGTTGCTACCACTTCATGTACCAGACAAAGCATCGGAGTACATCACCATGGATTTTATTGAAGACCTCCCCAAGTCTGAAGGCAAGAATATATCTTTGTCATTGTGGACAGATTCAGTAAGAATACTCACGTCTTGTCTCTAGCACATCTTTTTAATGTTGTTCAAATTGCTAAAATATTTACGAAGAATGTGTACGAACTACATGGTCTACCCCAAAGTATAGTTAGTGACATAGTGACAGATACAAAGTGTTTCTAAACCTTTTCTGGAAGGAACTGTTCAAGGACCAGAGTGAATTGAAGTTCAGCTCTGCTTACCATCCCCAAACTGATGGACAAGGGAGTAAATAAATGTCCGGAGAACTACTTGATGCATGTGCAGTCATAAGCCAAATGATTGGCACAAATGGCTCCCACTGAACTGATTTTTGGTATAATTCCAATAACCATATTGCCATTAAGATGTCTCCACTCAAAGTGATGTATGGCTATGATCCTCCACAATTGTCATTTGAGTTGGTGGCTCTATCCTAGGAGTTGAGCTGGACCAGTGGCTCCAAGAAAGAAAGATTATGGCTAAGGCACTCAAAGTAAGCTTAGCACAGAATGAAGTTCTATGCTGATAAGAACAGGACTAAGAGAATTTGAAACTGGGGATTGCGTTTACTTGAAATTACAGGCAGATTATTGTTGCATTGAGGAGCAACCTCAAACTGACTTTACTATGGCCCTTATCTAGTGATCAGGAAGCTGTGTTGTAGCTTATGAATTGAGATTTCCCTCATCAGCAAGAATTGTGTTCCATATTTCTAGTTGAAGAAAAAGATTAATGCTTATGTGATCCCTGCTCCTGATCTTCCTTTATGCTCAGCATATGGCCAGCCTTTTGTTGAACCAGTAGCCATATTAGATAGTAGAGTTGTGCAGAAAGAAAATGCAGCAGTGTCTCAAGTGTTAAGTGTAGTGGGCTAATTTGCTCACAGAGGAGGCAACTTGGGAAGATTACAACTTCCTGCTATCTGAGATTCTGAATTGGTTATCCTTGAGGACAAGGATCTTAAGGGGGTTGGAATGTCATGATATGAGAATACCAGGAACCAAGTTTGAGCCCAAGAGAAGGAAAGGCTCAAGACACTTCGCTGTTGGCCCAAGTAGTTTACATTAATATGTTTTAGCCCTTCTGTATTTCCAGAATATGATATGCATGTAATTGCATTAGTAGTCCTTTGTGATTTATGTTACCTAGCAAAAGCATGCCACATGTCCCCTACACATTAGATGGACAGTGTCCTTATTAGTTGTTGGTACTGCATTTCGTCATTTTTTATCGAATATATGAATCTCAATCTTCTTCCTACTTTCTCTTATTTTCTTCCTTCTCTTCTCTCTATTCTATGGAATTACTCATGGATTGAGCTCAGTTCTAGCTCAAATTGTGACATATAGCAAAAAACTAACTTATAATTAAGGAACCCTGAAGAAAACTAACACAAAACAAAACCAAGAAACTCATAAATTGAAGCCAAAACTCAACACTAGACCCAGCCACCAAACTTGATTTGCTCAAACTTTATGACACAACAAGCTAAGTATCCCAGCAATTAAAAAATCCCTAAAGAATGGAACTCTCGCATAGTAGAATACAACTAATGTCTAATTAAGCAAAACCTGAAGTAAACAAACAAAACAAAACAAAGAAATTCAAATACTCATGCCAAAACTCTCCAGCACACTAAAAATTTATGTAAACGACATACATCCCCAAGCAGTCATAAGATCCCTAAAGATTGAAGCTTTAACATCATAGAAGATAATAACTCCTAATTAAGCAAACCCTGAAGTAAACAACACCAAAAAGACCAACAGAAACCTCATAAACTAAACCTAAAATTCTACAGTACACGAGTCACTGATTGATATCAAGTAATAAAAACCAATAGCATTAGTTACTAAAGAGATCATCGTCACACAGGGAAGAGAGAGACCTTTCTTGGAGAAAGGCAAGAGCAGAGTTGACATCGAGACCAGATTGATTGAGATAGGACTGAACATCTTCCACAAATGACGCCGCTGGTATTCCCCTTCTCTCCGTTAACCCACTTTCCGTCGCCGACGACGACGCTGCCGCCATTTCCATCGAGCTTGGTTTGCACTGATAATTAATTCTCTTGTGGATTTTGGCACCACTTTATTCGTTGGGAATGTTAGAACCCTGCAGGCAGGACTGAACAAGAAAGAATTTACGATGTCGTTTAGTATGGACTGAAGTCGTAATGTCCAGAAAATGACAAACACTTCTTTTAAGTTTGCCAAACGCAAATTGAGTTGAATATGAGGATAAAAAATTATGATAAATTACTAGAAATATGACAACTTATTAAATATGGACAATTTTATAAGTTTTTTATATCTGCTTTTTTAGCCTAGTAAAGTGATTTTATGGGATTCATAACTTATTATTTTTATCTTTTGAATTATTAATTATACTTTGTATATGTCTTCGTGCGATACATAGATATTATTAAATATTATTTTTAAGTGTATTAGAATATGATATCTTATTTGAACATGTTAAATAATATTACCTTAAAAAAATCAAACTATCATATTATTTCTTAGTGAAATGTAGTCCTCCACCCCATTCCCAAATTGAGTTGAATATGAGGATAAAAAATTATGATAAATTACTAGAAATATGACAACTTATTAAATATGGACAATTTTATACGTTTTTTATATCTGCTTTTTTAGCCTAGTAAAGTGATTTTATGGGACTCATAACTTATTATTTTTACCTTTTGAATTATTAATTATACTTTGTATATGTCTTCGTGCGATACGTAGATAATATTAAATATTATTTTTAAGTGTATTAGAATATAATATCTTATCTGAACATGTTAAATAATATTACCTTAAAAAAAATCAAACTATCATATTATTTCTTAGTGAAATGTAGTCCTCCACCCCATTACCACCCCACCCCTTCTCAATTTTCATAACTAAATCTATATGAATATAAATAACAAATTATGTGGTTATTAAACTACATTTAAATGTGAAAAAAATTATAACATTTCATGTTTCGAATATATTTATTACATTGTTCACTATTCAAAATTGTTAGATTGTTAATATTGATTTTTATTAGCTTATCACTTCGCTTAATATAATTTATCAAGTGTTCTTTTTATTAATATATCACAAATTCATTTATTTTGTTTACTCCTAAATATTTTATTTTTTTATTTTTATTCTATTATTCACATCTCTTCAATTTAAAATTTATGGACAGTAGTATGTCTAATATTTAATTAATTCATTATATTTTTAAAATTACAGAAGTTATCATCTATAATGCTAAAATACCTTATTAAAATTTTTAATAAAATGTAACTTTTTATTTTTCACATACATAATATATATTTTTATCAAAACATAAACGAACAAAAATAGAATGAAAATTATTACTACTTACTTCAATTCAAGCATTTACTAATAACTAATATGTTTTTTAAAAAAATAGTATGTGATACGGTTATCACAATTCAACTCAAAATCCATTTATAATATCAATTTTTTAAAACTTGATTTTTTTATTTCTCTTCCTTACCTAAATTTTTTATATACAATGCATATTTTTATTATAATAAACTATATTTTTAAATTGAGAGAAATATTTAAAATCAAATACATTTTTTCTACGTTATTTTCTTCCTCTTTTCCTCATTTTATCTTGTTTTATTCTTTCTTTCTTTTTTAAAGAGAGAAAAAAATTTAACATATATATATAACTAGTAAACTTGGCCGCGCTTCGCGCGATTTTCAGTAATCCTTTTTTAAAAATGATGAATAACTTTTACTTTTTACTTCAAAATTCTTTTGTAAAAAAATTCAAAATATGATTTTGTATTCATATAAATTACGATTTGAGATCAAAAACTTATTGTTCGTTAGTATATCAAACGATAAATAATTTAAGCATCGATTATTTTAATAATAATCTCCACCTTTACACTTTGATGTTTTTATTGTTTAGTTATTTATTAACCATTTAGTTATATGAATATAACAATGTCAAACATGAAATGAGTTTTTTTTTTTATCGGACATCATTTCAAAAAGAAAGGCACAATATTTCTAAGATAATGGGAGGAACAAAAAATTAAAATATAAAAGACTTGATTCAAAATTAAATTTTAGGAAAATGACATAATAAGATGAATATGTCAGAAAACTA
>JAJOOS010080936.1:0-40520 GCA_029582725.1 Solanum chiquidenum | reverse complement strand
TATACTAGGAGAGGATTGTTATTACTAAGATTACTGCGTTATGAGCTTGTGGGGAACACGTATACCCTAGTTATTTCTCTCATCTTGATAACAACCAATATTTACTTTTGATTACTGATTACTTATTGAATTCTTACAATTTGTTTCATAAAACCCCCCTTTAATTACTTGCTTTGTTTTTGGAAGTAATTTGACTAATTGAATATAATTGTTGGTTAAAGTAAAGTCTAAACCAGTTTCCTCGTGGGATCGACCCCAACCTACAAGTTGGGGTTTTTACTTGATAACAATCGCTTATGCTTCTTTAAAGATGTGTAATAGTATAATATGATTTTGATTTGTTTTCTAAGAAGGAGTTTTTAAGTATGAGTATCTACATGTCAGTATTTTGAGTTATTCAGTATTTCAGTCATAATGTATTACGTTATACATGCCTCAGTTTATGAATGCATCATTATCAAATTAATTGTTGCATTCTCAGATTGCAAGTTCAGTTTTGAGCTATCCATTATATACAAAAACTCAGTCATAATGTGTTAACCACTTAATCTATTGGGAGTAGCATAATACCGAGTTGGACTAGGGTTTAGGGTACCCATATAGTCCCAGAACTAAGAGCCATATAGGTGTAAGTCCCCTATATGGGCAATATCAGTTAGTGATCACGCCAGTCATGCCTCTATACCTTTGGCCGGGTATATTGAGTCCTCTAGATGGGGCGTATACATTGGACTCCACGATTAGCTCATGTGGTTTTATTGTCGGTTATTAGTAGCTCCCACAGTTCACTGAGATTCTATTGCATTGACCACATTTACAGTTCATTCAATATTCAGTCAGCATGTTATAAATTGGTCATTGCATTCAGTTAGTTCAGATTCAGTATCTCATCTTATGCATATTATACTTGCTTTATCGCTCATTCAATTATATGTTTATTTCAGCTTTATTCTATCCTGCATGCTCAGTACCTTTCAAGTACTGACGCATACTCTGCGCTACATCTTCTCGTGATGTAGGTTTAGGTTCTCAGTATCTAGATCACGCTTAGATCGATTCCCGATCTTCAATTCAGCAGCATCAGTGGTGAGTCCTCATTCTTTGAGGACTAGTGACATGATTATCTTTATCGCTTTAGTCTGTAGTTTCAAATTTGCTAGATCTAGTTGGGGCATGTCCCAACATTTCTAGTCAGTTTAGAGGCTTATTTCAGACATAGTTAGATTCAGCTTAGTATTGAGTTAATATTTTCTTTGTATTAAACTCATCAGTTTTCATCCATTTCAGATTTAGTATATGGGTATTCCCTATCATTTCAGATTTATTTATGATTATAGCTTCCGCACAGTTTCTATTATTCAGTTTATCTTTAGTATGCTCATGATCATGCCAGCAGGGTTAGCTTGGGATCACTTGTGGTCCTAGGTCCCGTGTCTGCATCTCAGGGGTAGTCTCGAGGCGTGACAAGATATATGCTTGTTTGAAGTAAGCATGTCCAGTTAAGAAAAGTAGCCTGAATTAATGAGGGGTATTTTGGTCTTTTCCTTACCCCATCAACTTTAAATATTTTTAGTAATATTTTAGGGGTCGTAACTGATTTGGGTCAGTTTTAAGAATCCTAAATATGCTTAGGGTTTTGAGAAGAGTTCAAGAGGAGAAAGAAGGAAAGGTTCGAGGCATTCGTCAAGGTTCTTTAGATTTGTCAAGGTATTTCGCCAAGGGTTGATCCCTAAGAGGTATGTGAATTTTCATAGTGTTGGGTTCGTTCACCCACACGCCAATCATTTAAATTCCATCTGTAATTTTGGTCTTGAGGTTGAATGATTTAAGTTTTTGATGTGAATTCTTGAGATGTTGTTTTTCGTTCTTGAATTTTGATATTTGGTTGAGTTCTTGAGGCGAGGATATTGTTATTGAGTATTGTTCCAGAGGTGTTTCAAGTATATTTTCATGTAATTAAGTTGGGTAATCGAATATAAGAGATTTGGAATAAGCTATTCGATTCTAGGTGAATTAGGGCCTAAAATCGAAAAAGACAATTTGTCGGGTTTTCTAGGAAGAGGGATGGCTTGCCGCATCAACAATGCATAAGGAAAAGTGCTCTGTTGTTTAGGGGCTGGCGGTCTGCGCCACTCTGTGCGCCAGGGTCACCGCCCCCCAATCATTTTTCCATCTTTTGGCCCGTTTAAGTTCTTTTAAAGGATACCTCCACTCCTTTATGATTCTAACTACTCTAAACTACATCTAAACATCGAGAGATCATTTATAACATGAATCATAACCCTTGAATTAATAATTCAAATTAAAAATAGAGTTCAGAGTAAAGTCTTGAGAGTTCTTTCGAGTCGTTTTGAGGAGTCTTTTACAATATTTTAAAACTCTTTTTAAGACTTGAGTACTTGAGTATGAGGATGAGGAGAGTTGAGATTAATTTTTCAAAATTAATATATGGGAACTGAGTATGTCCAAGAGTAAATATTTTTACATTTAAAATGAGGAGGAAAGTTTGATTTCCCAATGAGTTATAAGGAGTTTTGAGTACTTCTCTTTTAAGAGAAACCTCTTGAGTAATAATATAAAAGTTTGAGGACGAAGAAATTTCTTAAACATATGAGCTGAGTATATTTTGGGAGTAATATTTAGCATCAATATGGGGACGAGTTCAAACAACTCAAAATCCTCATAAACCCTGTCTCCAACGTGGGTAGAAAGGGTCATACTTTTTAGATGATTCCTTATTGATTTTTAAGCATAGCTTAGTGGATCCACTTAGTTGCGAATGTCATATATTCCGGCAAGGTATAGGACAGTTCTGGCAGCATGGGCGAGACGTTGTATCATGACAAATCTCATAGTGATGGTTGTCAGTTAGAGAATCTCTCAGATTGAGTTATTTTGTATCTTTACATACAAATTGAGTTATTATTGTAATAGTTCAGGATCCCTTGTCCAAAAGTTTTTTCCAGACAACTATAGTTCTTTTCAAGGGCGGAAATTTCTTTTTGCACATAAGGCTATTATGTACAGATTGGCCACAATGAGAGCACAAAGAAGCTATTTTAGGGTAATCAATTTTATCACACTTCTTATTAAACCCTGTTCCATGTTAAGTAGAGGATTGACCCTTTTTGATATTATCAAGCATTATGTCGGACTTTATCCATCTCTTTTTGTTTTCTAATTCCATCATGATCTCATGTAGTTCTTTGAGAAGATCTTTATCTCTTTTAGCCGCATAATGTATTTCAGTATTGAGCTCTTTTATTTTATCCTCTAGAGCCATGTGAGCATTGTTTTGTATTTTTTCTCATTATTGGAGGAATTTAGATTGTTAATTTTCTCCTGAAGAATATGGTTTAATTTTTCAAGAATCTCATTTTCTTCTCTTAAGGATGCATATTCTTCCACCATTTGTTCATTTCTATTGCAGGTTGATTGAAATGCATCCATAAGAGTCCAAAGTAGAGACCCAAATTTTACTTTTGAGCAAAGATGAAGATTTTATTTGATAAGATTAAATTTTACCTAGATTGCTTGCCATCGTCCTCTTCTTCCTCTAAATCAAATCCTGCCGTTAGCGCCATGATTGTCTCTTTTGATTGACTTGGGTTCTTTTTCTCATCACATTCAGTTATGGTCATTAGTGTAAGGAGGTCGTATTTGTTTTCCCTTCTATTGCAAGTAGGGATGGATTTTCAAATTCTCCTTTCTCAGATTCGTCTTGGATGAGCTACCCATGGTAGCAAAAACTTTTTCACAGAGAGATCTGCTTCTTAATATTTCATCCTTCTGCTTGTAGCAATGAAATGATCCCCTCTAGTCTCTTTTGATTTCTCTAAATTATTTTTCTTCTGTTCCACACCCACAGAGGATAGAACTTGACGAAGTGATTTGGGCTTCCCCATTTGTGACATACATGATCTCTTATGTCTTTCTCTATAATCATCTTAAAGTTTCTCCTTTGATTCATCTGACCTCTCTTCAGCATTCTCGAGAACCTTTTAGTCATCAGGGAAATGTTCTCTTCCTAGAAGTCATCCTGTGTTGTTTCCTTGAAAAGTAGGTTCTTCTCTTTTCTCTTTTCTCCAATTTAATTTTATTGATTCTTCTTGAGTTCATATATCATGAGATTTCCTATAACTTTATTCATGGTTAGAGTATCAAGATGACGTAGTTCAGTAATTTCTTCCACTTTGCTTTCCCAAGATTAAGGAAGAACACTCAAAAGTTTTCTAACTACCTTTCCATTTGTAAGCACTTCTCCTAATGGGTAGATTTTTATTGATGATAGTTGTGAACTTTGTATGCATGACTTGAATTGTTTCACCGTCTATCATTTAGAACAACTAATTCTGTCTTTTCAAGTTATCAAATTTTATTTCTTGACTTGAGTTTTTCCCTCATGGGTTGTCTGCAAAGTTTCCCATATTACTTTTTCATTTGGACATGAAGAGATTTAGTTGTACTCATCTAGACCTATTCCACATATTAGGATCTTCTTGGCCTTCACATTGTTCTTATTAACTAGTTGATCAACAACATCTCATTCCTTTCAAACTTTGGAACCCGAGTTATTCCATATGTACCATTTTTCATAGGAAATAGGTAAATTTCCCGTGCTTCGTGCGTTGGTGAACTACGTCAATAATCTACTTATGAAAAATTGAGAATATAAGTATTTTTGAGTGGGTACAACCCTACGATAAATTGTCAAGAATATTTTATCCAAAGATAAAATGTAATATGTTTTTAATCTTAGAACCAAAAAGATTTTATTCAAAGTGTTTATGCATTTTATTATTAATTCTTCATTTTACTGTAGTTATTCATCACCAATGTCTTTAGAAAAGATGTGTAATTGTTTCATTGTCTATATTTGTATTTTCAAAAAGTGTTACAAACATTTTATTCATCAATTGCGAGAGTTTTTCTCTTATTCAAGACCTCTACATACATAATCTGAATATTATACATCTTATATAATTAGTTGTGTACTTGATAAGTTAATTACAATTTAACAGCACATCTCTTGGAGTTCAATGAAATAACGCATGTTCGCTCAAATAATTTGGATTAAATGATGTCTTGGCAAGTCCCTTATTCAAAATCATTCGGAGTTGATGACACTACTTTGATAACTAAAATCCATATTTTGTTGTTTATGTTTCTATCAATATGGTTAAAACTTTATTTTGTTTTGCAACTTTTAATCTAATGTTTATAAGGAGATAATTTTTAAAAAAATATTTGATTAATATGGACTCATCCTCTTTTGAGGGGTAATTCATTGACTCCAATCCAACATTTGAACCCCAAACTTTTGATTAAGGTTGAGTACAATACTTACCATCCCTCTACATTCCTTTATTTTTTGGATTTCACTAATCTATAGAATGTCTTGATAAGATAGAAAGTTGAATAACTAAAACTCCAAGGTAGTTAGGAACCACCATAACTTCTGAACACTTAAAAATTCCCTTCTTGGACATCCCATGGATCTTTTAGTGACTGAAAACTCTATAAAGATCAAAGTCATTTATTTTTCAAGTTTAAGAATTCTAATAAGCATGACACCAATAGTCTAATGATTACATCAAACTCTTGCTTAACATATCTTTACTTCAACATAATAATAAAAAATATAAACATAAACATAAACCACAAAGTTTAAAACATGTACTCAAAAACAATAATTAATAACATAAGCATAAATTAATGATTGTAAAAAACATACCAGGATGTGTAACAATAGAATGAAACAAAAAGAAAAAAATCGACTCATGTGAATGCAAATTGTCCCCTGAAGGAAATTGTTCCCCTCTAGTACCTGAGGTTTAAATAAATAGATCTTCTCAGGATAGAATGATTCTATTCACCAGTGTATTGATACAAAAGCAATGGTGTTAGTGAGCTACTCAATAGGAGTAAAGTACACGAATGTTTAATTGTGCAGAAAAATAAGAAGAAGTTTAAAATTTTCGTTGTTTCAAAAATGAGAGGAATTTCCTCTATTTATAGACAATAAAGGGTAGTGTGAATAAATGCTTATTGTGCCCTATAAAAAATGTCACAACTCTTTGAAAAAGTCACAACATTTCATAAAAGTCATAACTTTTCATTAAAGTCACAACGTTTCATAAAAGTCGCAACTCTTCATAAAAGTCGCAACTCTTCGTAAGAGTCATAACTTATAGTAACTAATGTCACTTCTTTTTTGATTTTGATAGTTTCTGCGATTACATGGATTATATCTATTTACACAAATACCTCGATGATTTCCGCTCGTTAATACATAGAGTCCAATAAGCATATCTTGTGTTGGTACGGAAATGGGATCCCCAATAGCCGGAGATAAAAGATTCATATGAGAAAACATAAGTAAACGGGCCTCTACTTGAGCCTCCAAGGATAAATGTACATGAACAGCCATTTGATCTCCATCAAAATCGGCATTGAATCCCTTGCAAACTAAGGGATGTAAACAAGTAGTGCGCCCCTCCACTAAAATGGGCTGGAATGCCTGTATGCCTAATCTATACAGCGTAGGTGCTCTATTCAGCAATACAGGGTGTCCCTGCATAACTTCTTGAAGGATTTCCCATACAATCGGCTCTTTTTCTCGAATTTTATTCTTAGCAACTCCTATGTTCGAAGCAAGATGTTGTCTAATTAGACCACGAATTACAAATGTCTGGAAAAGTTCTATTGCTATTTCACGAGGCAATCCACATCGATGTAATGAAAGTGAAGGACCCACGATAATGACAAAACGTCCTGAATAGTCAACTCGTTTACCAAGAAGAGTCTCACGAAATTTAAAAGGAAATTCTAGCTTGTGGTGCGCCACGTAGGCAGGCCTAGGGTTCTCTTTTATATAAATATATTATATGATAGTGGGACCATTGAGAATAACTCCCCATAGATCGGGAATTTCTCCTACTAGATGATCCATCATTCTGGTTTTCCACCATTCATGGTATTTTCCGTTGAATAGTGGGGTCTTTGTTTTAGATGCTCCTTCTTGAGAAGTTGGTTGTGCATACTTTGATCCTCTTCAAGGTGTAAACTTTTTTTTATTGAAAAAACTTATTCTATACAAATTCAAGAAACCTTAACCACCTAAACAAGAACTTGACCGGGTTCTTGTTTAAACGTTGCAGATATTAAATGTAATAAATAGAATAACAAGTTTATCCTTGAAATACTCCTTGGTCAAGGGAAGAAAAAACGCACCACAACTTCACTGTAATCAAAGAGAAACTTTATGTTACAACTAAATAATCAAAGGGACTAGCTGTAGTTCCTCACCTCAAAAGTTCACTCAAACTATTCCACGATTAACTATAATCCTTTACACTACTCTCCAAGAGAAAAACCCACTTCTTGTTACTTACACTAACTAACGATAGTTGTGCACTCTTCTTTCCAAGAATTCAAAGCCACTTCTTGTTACAAACCTCACAATTTCTTTTTCACACTTAGAACAATCATTCCTAAAAACTGATTCTATGATGAAACAATACAAACTAAGCTTTAGAAAGAAAACGTAACTCTAGTTCTTCTTTGTTCTCTCATCTTTCACTTGAGTGCCACACGAGTTCTTTCCACAAAGTTCTCTCGATTTCTAGATTGCAAAAAATATCTCTCTTTGTCAACAAATCCTTTTATAAGGGATGATTAAAACCTAGTTGAATCCTACAAAGAAAGTAATTACTTTTTCTTTAAAAAGTTTTCCTTCCCTATAAGGATTCTTCTGCACTTTCTTTTCCTTATTTAGGAGTCTTTACTTTTAATAAGGATTTATGTCTTCCCACTATTTTCAACTCAGTGCTTGAACAAACTTGTGAAGCTGGTTCACGTTTGTCATTATCAAAACATCTATCAGAATATTGAAATGTTGGTTCATCAAGAAGATATTAAGAGAAATCCCCCCTTTATATTCTTTACATTCTAGTATGTTAGAATTTTTTTCGGAGTATCTTTGTTAGTTTTTGATTCCATGTTTTATACTAGAATAACTTGTTGAATCATGGGGGATACATCAATGCTGGATGATATATCCTTAATGACAATGTCTGACATGCCGCAAGCTATGATAATTTCCTAGAAGAGTTCGTGGTGAAATATTTTCCGTGAGAATATCAGACACTTTTTTGGCAGCTTCTAGAATGAAGCTGTTATCAGGAATTCTGGCATACTTCTCTGGGAATAGGCATGTTGGGGTTTTTGGATGGGAGAGACTCATGTATGCTTCTAGCTCTTTTTGTTTGAAGTTTTTAGCTTCTAGCATTGCAACAAAAATGCAACAACCTTTATTATGTACAACAACAACAAAAAAAAAAGATAAAGAAATCAACAAAACTTAAATCGAAGTAAAAATTGTAAATCAAATAATACTTTTGAACTGTAGACCCTTATTTTTTTAATTTTATATATATATATATATAGGCATCAATATGAAAAATAAGCCTACTATCGGATGACATTGTAGTATATGAAAGAGATGAAAATAAGATAAAGTTGAGGATGATGATGATTTAATTTGAAATATAATAATATCAAATTAAAATACTTAATAGTGTATCGATGACAATTCAATAAACCTTTTTTTTCAGTGAAAAGTTAACGCCTCTTCTAGCTAGTTTCTATACAATATTTTTAATACTAAATCATGCAATTTACACCAAATGTTCCCCTATAAAATTGTATTTATAATTAATATTAAATCAATTGGAAATTTTATAATATTTTAAATTAGTTAAGGAGTAAAATGGTAAGTAAACTTTGCATTTTTGAGCTCCCCATTTCTAATATAAAATGATAGGTGAATGCTGAAAAAATGTACAGCGAAACTTTTTGGTGTGTGTTGAGTTCTGTAATTGAATTGAATCATGTTAATTGTATTAATTTTATTTTGTCCATGTTATGTTCGGGCCCAAATTAATAATAAAAATAAATTTATAGTTATTTTTTAAAAAGAACTCTGTTTTTTTGTTTTCATTTTTGTTTTTGTTTTAATAAAATGAATTTGATATTTTGTAAGGACTTAAATACAAAATTATATCCAAAAGTCGATAACTAATGTATAAAAATAAATAAAATTTATTTGTAAGATTGATTACTTGATGCACATTCAAGATTAAGTCCCAACATGGCCTTTATAAATTCGTCCTCCTTTCACTCCTAAGGTTTTCAAAAAATTCTCCACATTTTTCCTCCGCCGCCGATTGTGGTAACATAAGGATATGATAAGGAGGTAGATATCTATTTTTAACTAAAGCTTCTGCTCTCTTCATGATAATGTCTTCAGGTATTAACTTCAATTAGAATATAAAAAATAAGAAAATTCATGTAAAGACTACAAAAAATGGATATCCCTCCTTAAAAATATAGTAGTAGGAATAATAAGAAAAACAAATATTATTTTCAAAAGTTATGATTCTGCTAGATCCATCTCATAAATGATAATAAATCACGCTTTGTAACACCTTGAAATTCGAAAAAATCAAGAAAAGAAGTTTTAGGGTGTAGGTTGTGTCTACGGTTCCCATCTACGAACCGTACAAGATTTTATGGGCCATAGATGGAAACCGTAGGAATAGGGGAAATATATTTTCAAATACAGTTCCAGTATCCCTTTTTATGGTTCACCAGGATGGCATGTCATCCTATGTACGAGCCATAGATAGGTCTCATAGGAAGGTCCCTGACTTAGTGATATTTTAAGGTTAAAATTGGTTAGTACGGTTGGTGTCTATGGTCTGTAGGAAGACCTATGAGTTATAGATAGGGTCCATCAAAAGTTGGTTCAAAATAAAGATTATGAACTTTTCTACGGTTGACCTACAGTACGGTACGTAGAAAGTCCTATGGACCGTAGGTTCAAATGTAGAGAGGTTCAACATTTATTTTTCAAGGCCTTTTGGTTCTTTTCCCTAATTGTTTTAAATCAAAACCATGTCATTTTGTCTTCTACTCTAAGCCATGTATAAGGTTTTTAGGACCTAAAACTACCCATTTCAACCTCATTCTTCTAATTTCCTAAAACCTAGACAAATTCATCCTCCCCAAATTTCCTCAACCTAAAGAAGAAGAAGAAGAAGAAGAAGAGCTAGGGTTCCATTCAAGTCTCCAATTCACCATATTTCTTGGGCTTTTGTACAAAAAGTTATGTGGGTATTCAGACATGGAATCCATTCTTTCATGGTGTCCCCAAAGGTTCCTATTTCTAAATCTCAAATTTAATTGTTTCGGTTAGGGTTTCAATTCAATCTTTGTGAGTTTCATCCGATTATGATTGATTATTGTTGATTAATTCTTCTAATGCATGATTTAATTTTAATACATGATATTTTATTGAAATTACATTGTCCCATGCCTAAATCATGTTTTTCTACTATGAACCTATGATGAACCCATGAATCTATGAACTATTAATTATGAAGATATGCATGTGTTTTATGAAATGATTATAAATGATTTAGGGATACTCTGAAAGGAAAGTATGAATGTTATTGTGAAAGGATTTCTCGCTTACTATGATGATCATGATAAATAAAAGTATTACTCACATATGGATTTTCATTGGTGAAAGGTTTTCTCATCCATGTTGAATTATGTTTAGGAGTTATTCTATGTTTTGATATTAAAAGTATGTCGATTGATATTGATCATTGCCTTTTCTATGTTATATTGATATTTGACCTTATCTATTCCATTGGAATTTAGACTTAGCACCGTGAGGGATTTAAAGTGGAGGCTCAAATAGGGTAGTCTCGAGTATCAACCTCTAGTCTCAAACTACGTGCCCTTATAGGGTTGTCTTAAATAACCTAGCTAGTGGATCCCCTTTAGCAAATGATGATATATATGGATTCTACCTTGGCAAGTAGATTCCCCTTATTTCAATATGAGGGATATAACATATTTCGTGATAGAGCTCTCATGGTCTTATTGTCGGTTAAAGATAATATCCCAAAAAATGACTATGTTTCTTCAAAGTTTTCTTATGTCCCTTATGCTAATGTATTTGATCATAATTCATGATTCGCATGTCTTCTCTTATTTAAGTCTTTAGAGGTTAAAAGAATGATCATGCCTATTTTAAACCATTCATAAAATCATGTCTATGTTTGTGTATAATGCCCCATACTTAGTACATTCCATGTACTAATGCATACTTGTGCCTTGAAACATGAGGACTCACCAATTTTTGATGTCAATGGAATCGACTAGCCACGAGTATGGGAAGTAGGAGCATTGGACCCTACATTAGTGAAATAAGCTTTAACCATGAAAGACAAGAGTGAAGAACATGTTTCAGCAATGAGAATGTATTCATAATGTTTGCTAGTTATTCCTCCAGCATGCTTATAGAAGTCTCCTACTATAAAAACAGTATAAGAACAAGAACATAGTATGTGTTCCTTCTTAATTTCCCCCATTTTCTTTCTTGTCTCCTCTTTTATGACAACAACTTCTGCATTTTCTTGAATTACCTCACAATCTATAAGCCATGAAAGTATTTTTGTTCTACTCTGGTTTTGGCCATTTACTTTCCTTTTTCAACTTTTTCCTGCTCTTTTCCTCCTACATCGCGTATTTATCTTCTTACTTGAAATAGGTTAATCTTGATTATCCACTGATGAAAATGGTTCATCTTTAGCATTTGATCTTTCATCGAATGGCGATGTTGTTTCCTACTTCTCCCCATTGAGGAATTATCAAGAGTTGTGTCATCTTCTCTAAGATAGCCTTTTAAGGGGTTAGCCAAAAACTCTTCTTTAGCCTTTTTCTCAGGTAATTTTGCACCATATTGCAAGTCAGAATCTTCATATAACATGAGTGACTTGCAATAGGGTGCAAAATTACCTGAGAAAAAGGCTAAGGAAGAGTTTTTGGCTAACTCAATAAGAGGCTATCTCACTGAAGATGACACAACTCTTGATAATTCTTCAATGGGGAGAAGCAGGAAATGAAATCGTCATTCGAAGAAAGAGCAACATGCTAAAGATGAACCATTTTCATACGAGGATAATCAAGATTCTTCAGTTTCAAGTAAGAAGAGAAATACGCAGGGTAGGAGGAAAAGAGCATGAAAAAGTAGAAAGAGAAAAGTAAATGGCCAAAAACAGGTAGAGCAACAATACTTTCATGGCTTATATATTGTGATGTAATTCAAGAAAATGAAGAAGTTGTTGTCATAGAAGAGGAGACAAAAAAAATGGAGAAAATTAAGAAGGAAGACATACAATGTTCTTGTTGTTGTACTGTTTTTACAGTAGGATACTACTATAAGCATGCTGGAGGAACAACTAGCAAACATTATGAGTATATTCTCATTGCTGAAACATGTTCTTCACTCTTGTCTTTCATGGTTAAAGCTTATTTCACTAATGTAGGGTCCAATGCTCCTACCTCCCATACTCGTGGCTAGTCAATTCCATTGACATCAAAAATTGGTGAGTCCTCATGTTCCAAGGCACAAGTATGCATTAGTACATGGCTTATTGACACTTGTGTTAGACTTTCTCTTTGTCAAACTCTTTTGATATAGGAAATGCTATTATTTGAACTCTTTATCTCCATTATCTTGTGTGATGTATGTTAAGTGGCTTGTGTAGGACCTCTCGGGATTCTATAATACATGTTACACCAAGGGTATACTTTGGATCGTTACAGCTTTATCGTATAAAAAATGATTTTTCTTATAATTAGTGTCAAATAATCTTACTATGACGGTTCAACATTATCAAATATTTCAATTCATGCTCATGATGATAAAAAGGTTCAAGAATATGGATATAGCACTAATGTTTAAGTTGTTGAATGATTTCTAAATTTTACAAGTATGAACAAATAGTTTGTCTATAGGATTGAGTGTTTAGAAATCTCCTATGTGAGTGTTCAGTGTAAGCTGCTTCAGGGATAATGATAGTCAAGCCCAATTCTCTATGCACTCATGAAATTAGGAGGTTTTCACGAATGAGACAAACTGAACCTTGAGAACCATAAACGGTTAAGGGTTAGTTATGTGACTTGTATTGTCTAGGTATACAACACAGTTTGATAGTTCAAATATACCGCATCTACCGAGAGATCAAGTGCATCCGGTATGAGTTCACTACATAAAGTTCAAAGGAAAACCTACTTATCAACATGCAATTAATGTTTGTTGGCATCACACATTTATCCATTTTCCTTTTTCTTATAGTCATTCCGCATTCATGTTGGAAATTGCTTAGTTTTAGAAAGTGTGAATGGGAAATCAAGTATGTTTTTAAAAGATTGTGATTTTTTTTATAAGGCACAATGAACACTTGTTCATACTATTTTTTTTATTTATAACTAGGTAATTTACTCGTGCTTCACTCGGGCATAAATAATCTTTCTAAGCTTTTGAACAGCCTTTCCAATAATCGATTGTTATAAGAAAAAAGAGAGTAAATTTTAGTAGGTTTTAATAACATTTCAACAGAAGTTAAATGATTTGAGATTATCACATATCTAAAGAATTTTAAATATATAATGAATTAAAAATATCTTGATATCTAATCATTTTTATCCCTGAGTGATGTTTCTATGTAGCGATTAAGCATATTTTTTTCTATTTTTTTTACATGAAAATTATAGAACTAATAATTTTATCGTTAGAATAACTCCTTGTTAGAAACAAATTGTATAAAACTTTTCGATAATCAATATTAGATATAAATAAGTTAAGAACGTTAAAAATGTACACCACAACAACATAAATAATTTTTTTAGAGACAATCTACTTGTGTGAGGTCAAATGTTCACAACTTTTCGTTATTATTACTTTGTTACTCTAATAGAAGGAGAAAAATAAATTTGAAACAACAGCAAAATAATATTGTTGACCCTTTTAGCAATTCATTCTTCATTAAACTACTGCTGTGAAGGCCCTTCTAGATGCTTCATCAATGAAACTTTACGACTTTGTCAGAAATATGTATGTATAGTTGTTGCATTATGAAAGTACAAGTAGATCAAAATGTTGGATTCTAGACTCATGTTAAAGAAATATTCTCGAATATTAAAAAATTAAAAATGAGTTTAACCTAGATAACTCAAATGCTCAGCAATGACTTGGGACATAAAGGAAAACAAATCTATGTTAAGAGACATATCTTTTGCAGTTTAAGATATTACTTTTACTTAGAGCAGGTTTTGTTTCATATTCTTCAAATTAAACTTGCTGAAAATAGTCATAACTCACACCAAAAATATTTAGTAGAGTTGAATGAGAAGGGAAAAAAACATTAAAAGGGCGAAAGCTTTGTCCAAGTGCGATCATATACATACAAAATGAAAAATAATCAATACAATTTTAAGGAAACAACAAAACTGCGAGAAAAAACATGCATTAAAGGGAGTAAACTATGAGATATCCAATGATGATAACAAATCATTCTAACCAGAAAAGTTCTCATGTTTTAAAATAACATACCTCAGAAAATTGACTAACACTTCAATCAACTTTCACTCCTTAAAGTACGCATAATATCTAGTGATAAAATTTAGTAAAAGTAGATAACAACAACATAAAAACAAAAAAATATGGGCATCCAAAGTTATTAACTCTCAGAGGATTTTCTAAAGAACACAAAATCTCATCCTTGTATGTGAAGTAATGACGTTGTTGATGAACAAATTAGAGATTTGTAAAGGTTTTTTGTATCATACCTTCAACAATTCCAGTAGAGAAAATTTACTTGAATACTTCATTAACGTTTGTTATTGAATATGTACTAACAAATACTTATAACAAGAATATTGCAGAAACACAAACAACAAAATTTAAAGCATGTACAAAAAAATAACAATTAATAATATAAGCATAAATTAATGACTGTAAAAATACACCAGAATCTGTAATAATAGAATGAAAAAGAATGGAAAATATCGAGCCCACTGAATGCACAGTGTCCTCTTAAGGAAATTATTCCTCCTAGTACCCGAGATATAAAGGAATAGATCCTCTCATGAAAGAAAGATTCTATTCACCCGTATATTGATACAAAAAAAATGGTGTTAGTGAGTCATTAAACAGAGCAAAGTACACAATTATTTAATTGTCTAGAAGAAGAAGAAGAAGTTCAATTTTGTTTTTGTTTTAAAATGAGAGGAAATTCCTCTATTTATAGACAACAAAAGGTAGTCTGAACAAATGCTTATTGTGTTTTATCAGAAAGGTCGCAACCTTTCATAAAAGTCATTACTTTTCATAAAAGTCATTACTTTTCATAAAAGTTGCAACTTTTCATAAAATTTGCAGCTCTTCATAAAATTTGCAACTCTTCATAAAAGTCTCAACTCTTCATAAAAGTCGCAACTCTTCATAAAAGTCGCAACTCTTCATAGACTTTACAATTTTTCATAAAATTCACAACTTTTCATGAAAGGGGAAGGCTAATTTTGGAAATAAAATAAATTAAAAGGGAATCATGGTTTGTGGTGGCACCATGTAGGCGGGTCTAGGGTTCTCTTTTATATATATATATATATATATATGATTTTTAAATACTTTAAGTTGTCATCTACTATTTTAAAAGCTTTCTTTATAATGTATCTTTATTGTTGCTTTATATTGAACTTAGTTGAACATCCCTAAGTTTATGTATCTTTGAGTATCCTTGAGTACTTCTTTGTTGAGTAAGTTTGAGTATCTTTGAGTATCCTTGAGTATTCCTTGAGTTGAGTGAGTTTGAGACAAGGTAAGTATGTTTCTTTCAATTTCAGTTCAAGTTATGTTATGATTTAGATTTCCCCTTGCATGCTCGTACATTCAATGTACTGATGCCATGTGGCTTGCATCTTTCATGACGCAGATATAGGTAACTAGGATCATCAACAGGCGCTTCGTTGATACCACTTGCAGTTCGAGGTAGCTTTTCTGAGCCTCCTTGCTTCTGGAGGATTCCATTAACTTTTTAAGTTTTGTTAGGATGTTGTCACAACCCAAGCCTACACCCTGGACGTGGTCGGCACTTGAGAACCATTGTTGGTCCGCAAGCAAACCCTCATCCTGGCTGACTACATGCGGAAGACTAACTCAAGCATCAAAACTAAAGAATTATTTAAAAGAAACTTATTAAATCTTAAAATTTATCTAAAAATACTGAGTATTAAACATAAAGTTTAAATAAAATATCTAAAATTGAATACTGCAAAACTGACCAAGACTGTTTATCTATGAAGCCTCTAGTATATAAATATAGGTGTGGGGAAAAGACCCACGACACCTCAAAGAATTATATCTAACAAATCATAAACTAGAGTCCTCTGAAAGCAAGGAGGCCTCACCCAAAGCTGCTAAGCGGATTGTGATCTCAATGGGTCTTTGGTTGATGATCCTAAGTACCTGAATCTGTACCATGAAATGATGTCGGTCGAATGACATCAGTACATTGAATGTACGAGATAGATATCATATTCATGGAATATGATTCACTTTCAAGATGCCTTGGTGGTGAGATGGTAATAGGGCTGAATAACACAAATAACTGAATTGAAAGGCTGAAAATAATTGCAACACCCCGAATCCGATAACAGACAAACCAGAAGATTTTTAGAAGTTTCAGGTGCAACCCAGAGTTTCCACCCACGGACCATAGGGTGACCCACGGCCCATCCTGGTGGTTTGTGGATGGCCACCTGCAACCCTCCCCAGAATCAGCCAAAAAATTATTCTAAGGCACGACCCACGATCGGACCCACGGACTGTGGTTCTGGTCCATGGATCGAGGTCCCAAGATTAGCTCTCTGAAGCTGAATGACGGCCAACTAGAATGGACCGTTGGTCCATTCACGGTCCATCGGTGACTACGACAACTTTTAAGTCAGGGGTTGTTCGGCATTTTCCTTATGCATTGGACCCTAAAACTATGTCATTTAATCCCTAAACTACATGATTTTGATCAGTTTTACCCTAGTAAACTAATTAGAACCTAACCTAATCAATTATTCACCAAAATAAAGAAAAATTTAGAACAAAATAGGAGAAGAAGTCGAACAACCCTAGTTCAAGAACACCGCGAGTTCTTGGCAGTTCCTGCCTCGAAATCGAAAGATTTCTCCATGGAATTCATCACCAGGTATGTGGGATTTCACTAATTGGTACCTTTCACCCACTATGTCCCTAGATTTTAGTCAAAATTTTGATTCTCTTAATATTATCTAGACCTAGGGTTTCTTGAATGTTATAAATTGTTGGGTTTTAGCTGTTAGAATGATCCAAATCAGATTATCATGATTTTTGTATCATTTTGTGTAGATTCTTTCATAAATTCAGAACCCTAGTTATGTAGTTCTTTTAGTCATGCTAGGCTAGTGATTTCAGATATACATGTTTCAATTTACGAATGTCACATTATCAGTCATAATTGTTGCATTCTCAGAGTTTGCATGTCAGTAATTGAGCTATCCAATACTTCACATTTCAGTCATAAAATTGCTTATATACATTCTAATTGGGAGTAGCTTAATACCGAGTGGACTAGGGTTCAGTGTACCCAAATAGTCCCAAAACTACATGCCTTCGTAGGTAAGTCCCCTCTCTGGGCATTACATTTTAGTGATCACGCCAGTTATGCCTCTATACCTCTTGTAGGGTATATTGGGTACTCTCGATGGGGCGTATACATCGGACTCCACATTTAGTTCATGTGGTTTTATGTCTGTTATCAATATCTCCCTTACATTGACATTCTATTGCATTGGTTATGTTATTAGTTACATTCAGATTTCTGTATCAGCATGTTATAAACTTGGTCATTTCATCCAGTTACTTCATGTTCAGTATTTCTCAGTATAGTCTCATGCTTATCTCTTATCATTGGCCAGATATATGTTTTGGTTCACTTATGGTTATTGTTCAGCTTTATTCTATCTTGCATGCTCAGTACCTTTCAAGTACTGACGCATACTTTGTGATACATCTTCTCGTGATGTAGGTTCAGGTTGTCAGCTTCCAGATCATGCATAGATCGGTACCCAATCATCAGCTCAGTAGCATCAATGGTGAGTCCTCATTCTCCGAGGACGACAAACATGTTTCCTTTGCTTTTAGTCTTAGTTTTAGTTTTTGCTAGATTTAGTTGGGGCATGTCCCAACACTTCTAGTCAGTTAGATGCTATTTTCAGAAATAGTTATATTTAGCTTTATCATTGAGTTTGACTTTTCAGTTGTTGTTAAAACACCCAGTTTTTATATATATTCAGATAGTTTATGGGTATTCCCCATCTTTTCAGTTTTCATAATGATAAGCTTCCACACCGTATTTATTTACTTCAGTTTACTCTTGTATGCTTATGATATGCCAGCAAGGTTAGCTTATGATCCTAGGTCCTGTGTACGTGTCGTGGGGTAGCTTCGGGGGGTGACAATTTTTTTATCAGAGCACTAGGTTTAAATATCCTAGGATGTCTCAAAAGCCAAACTAAGTAGAGTCCTTTTCATGGGTGTGAAGTGCACCATATCTAATGAGAAGGAAGCTACGAAGTGTGTTAGGAAAACCTCAATTTCTTGTTACTCTCATCGTGCGCAAGGTATGATCTAATTCCTTGTTATAACTCGTCATATGCGTTACAGATCATGCCTCCTTGTAGAGCTTACAGAAGGAAAACCTGCAACGCTAACGCAGCTCCTCCAGCCCCAGAGCAGGAAGTTTCAAATGCAGAGTTTTGGAACACTATTCAATTTTATGCTCAGAGTGTGACCAACTAGAACAATCAGCAGGCCCCGGTTCCTACCAATGCTAATCATGGGTCAACTGTAGCTAGACTTCGTGATTTTATTGGGATGAATCCACCTGAGTTTCTAGGGTCACAAGTTGGTGAGAATCCCCAGAACTCATTGATGAGGTTAAAAAGATCCTTGAAGTGATGCAGGTAACTGGGAATGATAGGGTGGAGTTAGCATCCTACCAGCTTAAGGATGTAACTCATATCCGGTATACTCAATGGAAAGAGAACAGGGGTATACATGCAGCTCCTATCACTTGAGAATGCTTTAGTGAGACCTTTCTGGACAGGTTCTTCCCGAGAGAGTTGAGGGAGGCAAAAGCTTAGGAGTTCATGAATTTGAGGCAAGGTAACACAACAGTCCAAGAGTATCGGTTCAAGTTGCCCCAACTCTCTAGGTATGCTCATCATATGGTTGCGGTTCCAGGGCTCAAATGAACAAGTTTCTATATGGAGTATCCGACCTAGTGAAGACAGAGTGTAGAAATGCCATGTTGCTGGAAAATATGAACATCTCTAGGCTCATGACTCATGCACAACATGTTGAGGGAGATAAGCTTAGGGAACATGCTAAGGATAATAAGAAGGTTAGAACAAGCAACTATGAGTATCCTCAACAGAAATCGGGTGGTGGAAATTGCCCGTAGTTTCAGCAAAAGTCTTCAACTCCAGCACCTTCATCAACTAGTGTTCCATCCCCCAAGTTCCGACAGGATAAAAAAGGTAGGGCATTAACTTCTAAGTCTAAGCAGAGTATTTCAGGCACCATAACCTACCCAACTTCTCCAAAGTGTGGTGAGAACCATATAGGCGAGTGTCTTGAAGGAAAGCAAGGATGCTATGGGTGTGGTCATTTTGGTCATAGGTTGAGAGATTGTCCTTCTGGTAAATATGGTCAAGGGGGCAATAATGGTAGAGTTCAGTCTACAACTTCAGCAGAACTAGTAGGTCGCCCAACTCAGCAGGGTAACTTATCTGGTAAAGGTGGCGGATAATGCCAAAATAGGTTTTATGCACTTCAGGCTCGCTAGGATCAAAAAGATTTTCCTGATATAGTTACTGGTACGTTACGAGTTTTTAACTTAGATGTTTATGCTTTGTTAGATCCGGGGGATACTTTTTCCTTTGTAACTCCTTATATAGCAGTCAACTTCAATGTTAGTCCAGAAACTCTCTCAGAACCCTTCTCAATCTCTACTCCAGTCGGTGACCCAATTATTGCTTGACGAGTATACATAAATTGCCATGTCACAGTCTCTCAGAAAGTCACCTCAGTAGATCTTGTACAGTTAGAAATGGTATATTTCGATATCATTCTAGGCATTGATTGGTTACATTCATGTTATGCCTCAATCGATTATAGAACTAGGATTGTTTGTTTTCAGTTTCCAGATGAACCAATCTTAGAATGGAAGGGTAATAGTTTAGCGCCTATGGGTCGATTCATTTCCTACCTTAATTCCAGAAAGATGATTTCTAAGGGTTATCTCTACCATCTAGTTTGGGTTAAGGATTCAAGCTTCGAAACCCCAACTCTTGAGTCAATTCATGTAGTTAATGAGTTCCCAGAAGTGTTTCAAGAATATATTCCCAGAGTTCCTCCTGAAAGGGAAATTGACTTTGGAATTGATCTCCTTCCAGATACCCAGCCTATTTTTATTTCTCCTTATTGAATTATTCCAGCTGAGCTTAAGGAATTGAAAGAGCAATTGAAAGACCTTCTATATAAGGGCTTCATAAGACCTAGTATTTCCCCATAGGGTGCACCAGTGTTGTTTGTGAATGAGAAATATGGATCTATTAGAATATGCATTGACTATCGGCAGTTGAACAAAGTCACAATCAAGACTAAGTACCCCATCCCCATGATTGATGACTTGTTTGACCAACTTCCGGGTGCTAGTCATTTCTCAAAAATAGACCGCAGAATGGTTATCATCAGCTCAAAGTCAGAGATAGTGACATCACGAAAACAACCTTCAAAACTCGGTATGGTCATTATGAATTTCTAGTTATGTCATTTGGACTAACCAATGCTCCTGCAGCTTTCATGGATTTGATGAATAAAGTGTTCAAGCAGTATTTAGACTTGTTCGTTATCGTCTTTATGGATGATATCCTCACTTACTCTAGGAATGAGGAAGAACATGCAAATCATTTGAGGGTTGTTCTGCAAACTCTCAAAGATCGTCAGTTATTCGCTAAGTATAGCAAATGTGAGTTTTGGTTGCAATCTATTACTTTCCTTAGGCATATTGTGTCTAGCAAAGGGAATTAAGTGGATTCCCAAAAAATAGAAGCAGTGAAACAATGGCCCAGACCTACCTCCCCTATAGATATTAGAAGTTTCTTGTGTCTAGCGGGTTATTACAGAAAGTTCGTGGAAGGATTTTCATCCATAGCCTCTCCATTGACTAAGTTGACTCAGAAAAAGGATAAGTTTCAGTGGTGAGATGATTATGAGAAAAGCTTCACAAAACTGAAAACTAGGTTGACTACAACTCCCATTTTGACTCTACCAAAGGGTTTAGACGATTATGTTATATATTTTGATGCATCAAGAGTCGTCCTAGGTTGTGTGTTGATGCAGCGAGGTAAGGTTATAGTTTATGCTTCTAGACACCTTAATGTGCATGAGAAGAACTATCCAACTCGTGACCTCGAGCTTGCAGCAGTAGTGTTTTCACTTAAGATTTGGATACATTACTTGTATGGTGTTCACGTAGATTTGTTCACAGACAATAAGAGCTTTCAATATATGTTCACCTAGAAAGAGTTTAATCTTCGCAAGAGGAGATGGCTTGAGTTCCTCAAGGACTATGATATAAGTGAGCAGTACCATCGTGGTAAGGCCAATGTAGTAGCAGATCCTCTTAGTAGACTATATATGGGTAGTGTAGCACATGCTGAGGAAGAAAGAAAGGAACTAGCGAATGATGTACACATACTTGCTCGCTTAGTAGTTTGTCTTATGAGCATATCAGATGGTGGTGTAACAATTCTAAATCGGGCAGAATCTTCATTAGTAGCGGAGGTTATGATAACAAGACTGTGATATGATATTGCTTCAACTAAATGGTGTAGTTCATCAGTAGAGAGTTGAGGTTTTCCCCCAAGGGGGAGATGGTGTGCCTCGCTATCAGGGTCGATTATGTGTTCCTAAGGTGGGTGAGTTGAGACAATAGATTCTAGAAGAAGCCCATAACTACAGGTATTATATTCATCCAGGCACCACTAAGATGTACCGCAATCTACGGGAAGTCCTTTGGTGGAATGGTATGAAAAGGGATATAGCGGATTTTATGGCTAAGTTCCCTAATTGCCAGCTAGTGAATATAGAACATCAGAAACCAGGAGGTATGAATCAAGAGATCAACATTCCTACTTGGAAGTGGGAAGTGATCAACATGGACTTCATTACAAGTTTAGCTTATACTCGCAGACAATATTACTCTATTTGGGTGATAGTTGACAGAGTTACTAAGTCTGCACTTTTTGGCTTTTAATACTACATATTCGGTGGAGGACTACGCCAAGATATACATTAATGAGATAGTCAGGTTGCATGGGGTTCTTTTGTCTATCATTTTAAATAGAGGTCCTCAGTTTACCTCTCATTTCTGGAAGTCATTTCAGAAAGATCTTGAGTTCATGTTAATCTTAGCACATCATTTCATCCGCAGATGGATGGTCAATGGGAGTGTACCATTCAGACCTTAGATGACATGTTGAGAGCTTGTGTGATCTATTTCAAGGGCAGTTGGAATGATCACCTTCCTCTTATAGAGTTCACCTACAATAATAGCTACCATTCCAGCATTCAGATGGGCCCCTTATGAGGCATTATATGGCGGCAGATGTAGATCTCCAGTTGGTTGGTTTGAAGTAGATGAAGCAGCCTTGATAGGTACAGATTTGGTTCAAGACGCTATTGAAAAGGTTTAGATCATTAGAGATAGACTTAAGACAACCTAGTGTCACCAAAAATCCTACGCAGATGTAAGGAGAAGGGACTTAGAGTTGCAAGATGATGATTGAGTTTTTCTGAAAGTGTCACCCATGAAGGGGGTGATGAGATTAGGCAAGAAAGGGAAGCTAAGTCCTAGTTATGTAGCCCCTGACAAGATCTTGAAAAGAGTTGGTAAACTGGCTTATGATTTAGAGTTGCCAACAGAACTAGAAGCAGTGCATCCGGTTTTTCACATTTCGTTGTTGAAAAAGTTTGTGGGTGATCCAGCATCTATTGTACCATTAGAAAGTGTGGTTGTGAAGAATAGTCGTGCATATGAAGAGGTACCAGTTGAGATTCTTGATCGTCAGGTGCAAATATTGATAAACAAATAAGTCGCTTCAGTTAAGGTTTTGTGGAGGACTGAGTCCGTAGAGGGAGCTTCTTGGGAAGCAGAAGTAGCGATGAAGGCCAAGTATCCTCACCTCTTTCCTTCTGATTCTATTCCAGCTTGTGGTAATAGTTCCTCTTCAGTTTTTCGATCATTCATGCATAAATTCAATCTTAGTATCATGTTCCTTGAGTTTGTACATGCATTTTCAACGTATTTGCATGTTTTTGGAACTTAGTTCATTCAAAAATCAGTTTCCCGTAGTTTAGTTGTAGGGTTGCAGCTCTTCCCCTCCATATTCAGCTAGGTAGTCTTCATTCGAGCATGAATCGTCCCAAGGCATAGATAATGTAACACCCCGTATCCAAAAACAAACAAACTAGAAGATTTCCAGAAGTTTCAGGTGCAACCCACGGTTGCCACCCACGGATCGTAGGGTGTGCTATGGCCCGTCCTGGTGGTCCATGGATGGCCATCTGCAACCCTTCCCATAATCAGCCCAGACATTATTCTGAGGCACGACCCACGGATAGACCAACGGATACACCAACGGATCATAGGTCAGGCCACAGACCATGGTCCTGGTCCCTAGGTTGAGGCCCAAGGATCAGTTTTGTGAAGTCGAACGACAGCCAACCAGAATGGACCGTTGGTCTAGTCCGCTGGTGACCCCGACCACTTTTGAGTCAGGGGCCATTTGATCTTTTACTTATGCATTTGACCCCTAAACTACTTCGTTTAACCCCTAAACTAGGTGGTATTGATCAACTTTAGCCTAGTAAACTAAGTAGAACCTAACCTAATCATTTATTCACCAAAATCAGCGAAAATTAGAACAAAAGAGGAGAAGAAGTCGAGCAGCCCTAGTTCAAGAACGCAACAAGTTCTCGTTAGTTCTAGCCCCAAAATCAAAAGATTTCTCCATTGAATTCATCACCAGGTATGTGGGATTTCACTAGTGGGTTCCTTTCACCCATTAGGTCCCTAGACATCAGTCAGAATCTTGATTCACTTAATAATATCTAGACCTAGGGTTTCTTGAAGGTTAAAAATTGTTGGGTTTTAGATGTTAGAATGATCCAAATAAGATTATCATGATTTTTTTTATCATTTTATGTAGATTCTTTCATAAATTCAGAACACTAGATAGTTAGTTCTTTTAGTTCATTAATTACACATGCTAGGCCAGTGATTTTAGATATACACGCTTCAGTTTACGAATGTCACATTATTAGTCATAATTGTTGCATTCTCAGAATTTGCATGTTAGTAATTGAGCTATCCAGTACTTCACAATCCACTCATAAAATTACATATATACATTCTAATTGGGAGTAGCTTAATACCGAGTGTACTAGGGTTCAACGTACCCAAATAGTCCTAGAACTACGTGGCCCCATAGGTTTATAAGTCCCCTCTGTCGGCATTACATTATAGTGATCGCACCAGTCATGCTTCTATACCTATGGCAGGTTATATTGGTCCTCTCCATGAGGCGTATACATTAGACTCCACATTTAGCTCATGTGGTTTTATGTTGGTTATAAGTAGCTCCCTTACAGTCAGATTCTATTGCATTGACCATGTTATCAATTACAGTCAGATTTTAGTCTCTGCATGTTATAAACTTGGTCATTGCATCTAGTTAGTTCATGTTCAGTATTCTTAGTATAGTATCATGCTTATATATCATTGCTCAGATATATGCTTTGGTTCAGTTATGTTTATTGTTCAGCTTTATTCTATCATGCATGCTTAGTATCTTTCATGTAGTGACGCATACTCTACGCTACATTTTCTTGTCACGTAGGTTTAGGTTCTCAACTTCCAGATCACATATAGATCAATTCCTGATCTTCATCTCAACAACATTAGTGGTGAGTCCTCATTCTCCGAGGACGACATACATGTTTCCTTTGCTTTTAGTCTTAGTTTGAGTTTTTGCTAGATTTAGTTGGGCAAGTCCTAGCACTTCTAGTTAGTTAGAGGATATTTTAAGACATAGTTAGATTCATCTTTAGCATTGTATTTGACTTTTCAGTTGTTGTTAAATTCCCAATTTTTATATATATTCAGATAATTTATGGGTATTCCCCATCATTTTAGTTTTCATGATGATTTAGCTTCCACACCATAATTCTTTACTACAGTTTACTTTAGTATGCTTATGATGTTATAGCATGGTTAGCTTGGGGTCACTCGTGATCCTAGGTCTTGTTTCCATGTTCTGGGTTAGATTCAGGGTGTGACAATAAATCAATTGATATATAGTATAAATCATGAAGAAAATCATTTAAGCTCTTATTATAGGAATAGAATAATAGTAAATACTGATCTGAAATGTATATATAAAAATATACTTTACTTTACTTTATTGGGGAGTTTCTCTAACGGACAACCATCACTATGAGCCTTGTGATGATACAACGTCTTACCCACGTTGTTAGAGTCGCCCTATACCCTGTCAGAGTATAAAACACAACTGAACTGACGGATCAACTAAAAAGCATTCTTGAGGGAGGTGAGGAGTCTCCCGTCTTGCGGTATGATCTTATCTACGGTCGCTGCGTAGTTTATGGTGGTTGTTACTTGTCTGAAGTCTTCCCCATATCGGTGCTCAATACTACTCCCAAAATATATATATGTATGTTCATGTAAAATACTCACTAGATTAAGATAATTACTCAAAAGGGCCTCTTTAAGAGGTAACTGAACTGTACTCAATCTTTCTAAAAACTCTTTATACTTTTCTGAAAGTAGTACTCTCTTTTCAATGAGAAAAAAATAATATCTTCTTTAAGGGTTAACTGAACTTCTCTTTATCTAACTGAAATGCTTTCGAAAATTGTTTATTCTCTCCTAAAAAAATAGTAGTTCTTTTCTCAATGTGAAAATAATACTTTTGGAACCATTTGTGTACCCTTAAACTCTTCTCAAAAGATAGCTTAGTTGAAATCACTTTACGATTTCAAAACCAATGCATGAAAATAAATGCACCAAAAATTTTCAATAAAAATCTCATCAACTAGGGTTCATCTAAATTATACGCATGAACAATAACTCAAGGATATCAATGCACATAATATTGCAATCACATAATATAAGATTTTAGAATTTAGAAAAAGAACATAACTCATATCAATAATTTCATAAAACTGAGGGTAGGACCCTATATTCAACTTGCTACTAACTGAATTGAGATGTAGGGTATGAGGACGAACTAGTCCAACCCTATGAACGGCCTTACATACCTTATACGCTCAAAATTCTTGACAAATGTGAGGTCTTTGGATGAAAATATTACCAGAATTTGTTTCTTAAACCTCAGAGATGAGTTCTTGAGGAGCTTTCTTGAAAAATCTATGAATTTCATGAGTAGGAGATATTATTTCATGTTAAGATGAAGGAATTATGATGTTCTATGGCAAAATCATACCTTGAATGATGGATGAACCTTGGAGGAAGTTAGTTTCTTGAAAACTTCTCTTTCTAGGGTAAATTTATGAACTAAGAAGCTAAATTATGTATTTGGGGTTTTTAAAAAGACACGGACGCCCACACGCCCATTTAGAAAATGAACCAAGCTCGCAGCCAACCGCGTAGGAAGGTAGTAGCTGCTGCCTCGCCGCGCTTGCATTGAAAATGCATCGGCCGTGCGGCAGGCGCGTGGAAAGATAGTGTCCAGTAAAATAGGCATAACTTTTTACTCCAAACTCCAATTGAAGCAAACTTGGTGGCGTTGGAAAGATGACTCATAGACTTTTAATTTGATAGGTTATGAGCTCCGTAACTATGCATATTCTAACATATATTATCATTTTAAGTTAAAACTTGCATAAACCAATACGAAAAACAAAGCTGGTAGAAAGACTTTGAACTTGACTTAGTGTTAGAGGTCACTTAAGACTCCAAATCACTTCTGATATCCTTTATACACTTGGTAAAGAACCTAAAAATAAATGATCAAGTAGTACATCACCCGGTTCAAGAGCATATACTTAAAGACAAATGATTCGGATTTTGAAAGTAAATTTTTGGGGTGTTACAATATCTCCTCCTTGAGATCATTCGTCCTCGAATGACTGTTAAACTGAGTATGAAAAGGAAAAAAAGGTACTCTTACTATATTTTTGACTTCTGAACTTGCTTACCAACATAGGAAGAACTGATTCATATTGAGAGTCTTGAATCGTCTGTGGCACATAAGTCACGAATGATATGCGTGTCAACATAGTCACGCTCTAACTGAAACTATAAGACAAGAAACAAGGGTATCTGGCACTAAGTAATAATAGAGTAGGACTATTATGCCTTAAGAGATACGATTTCTAGATTCCACGTCATGCAACACCTATCAACCACGCCCTTATTTATGAATACTAAACCTCATTAGCAGAAACTCATAGTTCCTACAAGGGTATATAAATACTTTTACAAGATCTAAGTCTAATTCTACGCTCACTCTTACTGTACTGTGTTCAAGCCTAACTCTAAATCACAACGTGCTACCCATAAGATGATCATACTAATCTAAATCACGCACTCATGATCTATACATGTCGACACTTTCATTGCAATAATACTATGTTTTATTACCACCTCATTCAACAGACCTCACGTTAAAATCGAGAATTCATTATTCGCATAATGCAATCATCCACTTACTTTGAACACCATATATAAGCTTATTACTATACCCACTTCATGGGATTCTTGGTAACCAACTCCTCTCAAACTTTTCCAACTTCATATCATCTCTATAAACTGAAATTCCATGCATTACTACCAGTAAACCAACTAATTACTCTCATCTAAATATTACTTATCATAAGACCTCATCTCTTTCTTCCTCAAAATTTATCAATTTAGATGGAATAAGATTACCACCACTACCTCAATAAGAAACATCAAAACTCTCCTATCTATCATCACACATATACTAACAACAACATCACTCTCAAAACTAAAAAGGATCACTAAAAGAGCTTAGGGCGAAAGATCATAAGCATGATTTATTTGAGAAATATAATATAAGAATATGCATGACATAATAATTTGTTGTTATACATTGAGAGTGAGTGATGTATTTGTGAGACTGAGCATACTATGAGACATGAGTGCTTATATGAATAGGTGTGTATCATGAGGTTGATATCCATAACTTTATAGAGTAAGATTGAGATCAATAAGCTAAAGGCTTTGCCCTTTATTCTTGGAATTGAGCATAGATGTGAATCTATTTGAAGTGTATGGGCATATATCGTGGACACAATTCTTGTGTTAGAAACATCAACAAGATGTTGTAATGACTGAAATTTGAGGAATATTCTAGAGTATGAATAAAATGATATAACAATATAACTCTTCTGAACACATCACTATCAGATTCTTAACACTTGACTTGGTTTCTCATCTTATTATCTCTCCCTTAGGTATGAAGCTAATACTTTAAAGCTATGGATCTATTCCATTTTTTCTAAACTAGTCTATATTTGATTTACTCTAATACTCGGGAAAATGCTAATCTCATGTCTACAGAACTCTCATGTGCAAGAACTAAAATTCCTTCTTGGACTTCTTTCTAAGTTGCTTCTCTCAACGTCTTTTTGCTCATATACAAGTCATTCTATAATTGTTGCCCTTATTGACTTATAAATCCAATTAATCTAATAGTCTGACTTCTCCTTCTTAGCCAACTAATATAATCCTTCCAAGTTCATATCTACCTAATTGGAGGAAAGTTGAACTTTATGTAAGAGGCTCATAATCGACTATATATGAGCTCTCCGACCAAACTCTGAAGAGTAATAAATAATGCTTACATCAGCCTACTCCATATTGATAACTCTCATATACTATCTATGTGCACATCGAACATCATAAATTTAATTAAAAACTCGTCTGACTACATACGATCTCAGGTATACCTGTTAATGCTCTTGATAATATAATGACTTAGCCACACGTTATTTCTCTCAAATAAGGGTATAATACCACACTTGTACCACTCAAATTTGTCGAAAAGTAACACCTTGATTCCTCACCTATTCTATGTCAAATCTACCATATCAAATCTCAAAACTAATGTCATCACCCTCGTGTAGCCATCTTTTTTTATCATGACACTCGCCTCAAATTCAAGCTTAGTGTCTAGTACTAAACATTGATGACAAACATTTATCATATTTTACACTAACTCACAACTAGTTGATAAAATCAATAAAACACTAGACTTTTAAAACCTCATGACAAAATAGTGGATTCTTGCCTTATAGTATATCTAATTACAACCTATCAACATATTCTCTTTCACAACCTACATAATATTGACCAACTCGTTATACATCATTTCCTAATTGGTTTTATAACCTTCTGAATATCATGGGCTCTCCCATAAAAAATCATAAGCCTAACTTAGATTTATCACCTCATGAATACTCTGCTCTTCTATTCAACACTTATATTTGATCTTCACTAACATAATGAAACATCAATATAAACTCACTTCTTGTTAACGTATACTCTAATTCATCCTAACCAACAACTACGCCTCTAACTTCTATCATGAAATCCACACAAAATTACTACTTCTTAGCCCACACATAAGGGAAAAACTCCTCATTAATGACTTACTAGGTACATGGGTACAACTTACATACTCTAGTCAATACCTATCCCCATCTCTTAAGTTACCACACTTCCAAATGCATAATATTAATTATGGGCACTTCTACTATTACTGGCTCATACAATCGCAAATCGCACTATCTATTGGGCAAAAATACTATTCAAGTGCTTTAAAACATACTTCCCTCTTAAAGGGTATAACCTACAATAAGGTTTGGAAAAGATAATTTGAGAGAACATCACTTTTTAGCACAGACGCACGATTCATATGAATAACGACACATTATTTCAAATCAATACACTTAATGCACACTAATAGGCTTCTCTCATGCCCCTCTACAATCTTTTGACCTTCTGAAGACCTTATTTAAGAGTAACTCTTCAATAAGGATCTGGACATTGCTATTTCAACCACCTAGAGTATGAGGGCTAGTCGAACCACTTTGCAAAATGCAGAGTCTGAATAAAATTCTGAGCAGACAACTCTATCGCACAATCTAAAGTATGAAAGAAAGGGAACTCTTTCTTAAATGTCTGGAGTCCCTTATTTATAGAAGTGGGGCCCTCACAACCATAAAAAAAATCTACTTACACGACTTCATAGACACCCTAGGATGTTTGTCACAACTTGAGCCTACACCCTAGACGTGGCCGGCACTTGAGAACCATTGTTAGTCCTGAAGCGAAACCTCATCCTGGATGACTACAGGTGGAAGACTAACTCAAGCATAAAAATGAAAGATTTATTTAAAAACAACTTATTAAATCTTAAAATTTATCTGAAAATATTGAGTATTAAAAATAAAGTTTAAATAAAATATCTTAAACTGAATACTGCAAGACTGACCAAGACTGTCTATTTATGAAGCTTCTAGTGTATAAATATAGGTCTGGGAAAAGACCCACGACACCTCAATGTATTACATCAAACAAATCATAAACTAGAGTCCTCTGAAAGCAAGGAGACCTTACCAAAAGCTGATAAGCGGATGATATGATCTCAACAAGTCTCTTGATGATGATCCTAAGTTCCTGAATCTGCACCACGAAATGATGCAGGTCGAATGACATCAGTACATTGAATATACGATTATGTAATAGGTATGAATAACACAAATAACTGAACGGAAAGGTTGAAAATAACTCAAATGATATATAGTATAAATCATGATGAAAATCATTTAAGCTCTTATTGTAGGAATGCAATAATAGTAAACTGATCTGAAATGTAAATATACAAATATACTTTACTTTACTTTATTGGGGGGTTTCTCTATCCGACAACCATCACTATGAGCCTTGCGATGAGACAACCTCTTACCCACGTTGCCAGAGCCGCCCTATACCTTGCCGGAGTATAGAACGTAACTGAACTGATGGATCCACTAAAAATCCTTCTTGAGGCAGGTGAGGAGTCGCCCATCTTGCGTATGATCCTATCTACACTAGCTATGTAGTTTATGGGTGCTATGAGTTCTCTTAACTCTCCCCCTTATCGGTGCTAAATACTACTCCTAAATATATATATATATATATATATAATATATATATATATATATATATATGTATTCTCATGTAAAATACTCACTGGGTTGAGATAATTACTCAAAAGGGCCTCTTTAAGAGGTATATGAATTGTACTCAATTTTTCTGAAAACTCTTAATACTTTTCTTAAAGTAGTACTCTCTTTTCAATGTGAAAAAAATAATATCTTCGTTAAGAGATATTATCGTTTGAATTTGAACCTTGCATAAACTAATGCGGAAAACAAAGCCGGTAGAAAGACTTTCAATTGACTTAGTGTTAGAGGTCCCTTATGACTCCAAATCACTTCTGATACCCTCTATACACTTCATAAAGAACCTAAAAATACATGATCAAGTATTACATCACCCGATTCAAGATCATATATTTAAGTTAAATGATTCGGATTCAAAAAGTTAATTTTTGGGGTCTTACAATATCTCCCCTTGGGATCATTCGTCCTCGAATGACAGATAAACTGAGTATGGAAAGGAAAAAGAGTTACTCTTACTATATTTTTGACTTCTAAACTTGCTTATTAACATAGGAAGAATTGATTCATACTATGAGTTTTGAACCATCTATGTCACATAAGTCACGAACGATATGCGTGTGAACATAGTCACACTCTAAATGAAACTATATGACATGAAACGAGGGTATCTGGGAACTACGTAATAATAGAGTAGGACTACTATGCCATAAGAGATACGACTTCTAGCTTCCACATCTTGCAAAACATCTGAACCACGCCCTCATTTATGAATACTATATCTCATTAGCTGCAACTCATAGCTCCTGCAAGGGTATATAACTACTCTAGCAAAATCTATGTCTAATTGCATGCTCACTCTTACTGTACTGTGTTCAAGTCTAACTCTAATTAACAAGGTGCTACCCATATAATGATCATACTAATCTAAATCACACACTCATGATCTATACATGTCGACACTTTCATTGCAACAATCCTATTTCTTCTTACCACCTCATCCAACAGACCTCAAGTTCAAATCAAGAATTCATTAGTCACATAATGCAATCATGAACTTACTTTCAACACCACATTCAAGTTTATTACTATACTCACTTCATGGGATTCTAGGTAACCAAATCCTCTCAAACTTTTCCACCTTTCTATCATCTCTATCAACTGAAATTCAATGCATTACTACAGAAACCATCTAATTACTCTCATCTAACAATTACTCATTATAAAACCTCATCTCTTTCTTCCTCCACATTTATAACTTTAGATGGAATAAGATTACCACAACTACCTCAATAAGAAACATCAAACATCTCCTATCGATCATCGCACATCTACTAACAACAACATCACTCTCAAAACTAAAAAGGATCACTGAAAGAGCTTAGGGCGAAAGATCATCATCACGGGTCATTTGAGAAATATGATATAAAAATATGCATGACATAATATTTTAGTGTTATCCATTGAGAGTAAGTCATTAATTCGTGAGACTGAGCATACTATGAGACATGGGTTATTATATGAAAAGGTTTGTATCATGAGGCTCATATCCATAACTTTATGGAGTAAGATTCTGATCAATGAGCTAAAAGCTTTGCCCCTTAATATAGAAACTGAGCTTAGATGTGAATCTGTTTGAAGCGTATGGGCATATATCGTGGACACAATTCTAGTGTTAGAAACATCAACAAGATGTTGTAATGACTGAACTTTGAGGAATACACTAGAGTATGAATGGAATGATTTAACACTACAACTTTTCTAAACACATCACTATCTAATTCTTAACACTTTACTTGGTTTCTTATCTTATGATCTCTCTCTTAGGTCTGAAGCTAATACAATTAAGTTATGGATCTATTCCATTTTTTCTAAACTAGTCTATATTTGATTTACTCTAATACTCGACAAAATGCTAATCTCATGTCTACAGAACTCTCATGTGCAAGTTCTAAAATTCCTTCTAGGACTTCTTTCTAAGCTGCTTCTCTTAACGTCTTTCTGCTCATATACAAGTGTTTCTATAATTGTTACCCATATTGACTTATAAATCCATTTAATCTAATAGTTTGAATTCTCCTTCTTAGCCCACTAATACTGTCCTTCCAAGTTCATATCTACCTAATTGGATTTAAGAGGCTCATCATTGACTATATATGATCTCTCCGACCAAACTATTAACAGTAATAAATAATTCTTACATAAGCTTACTCCATATTGATAACTCTTATATACTATCTAGTCGCAGATAGAACAAATTAAATTTAATTACAACATAGTCTGACTACATACGATATCATGTACACTTCTTAATGTTGTTGATAATATAATGACTTAGCCACACGTTATTTCTCTCAAATAAGGGTCATAATACCACACTTGGAAAATTCACATTTATCAAAAAGTAACACCTTGATTCTTCACCTACTCTATGTCAATTTTACCAGATCAAATCTCAAAACTAACATCATCGCCACCTTGATGCCATCTTTTATTTTTATCATGATACTCGCCTCATATTCAAGCTTAGTGTCTATTACTAAACATGGACCATAACCATTTCTCATATATTACACTAACTCACAACTAGTAGATAAAATCAATAAAACACTAGACTCCTAAAACGTTATGACAAAATAGTGGATTCTTGCCTTATACTCTATCTAATTACAACCTATCAACATATTCTCTTTCACAACCTACATACTCTTTACCAACTCATTATACATCATTTCCTAATTGGTTCTATAACCTTCTAAATATCATGGGCTCTCCCTTCCAAAATCATAAGCCTAACTCGGATCTATCACCTCATGAATACTCTGCTCTTCTATTCAACAGTTATATTTGATCGTCACTAACATAATGAAACATCAATATAAACTCACTTGTTGTTTACATATACTCTAATTCATCCTAACCAACAACTGCTCATCTAACTTCCATCATGAAATCCACACAAAATTACTACTCCTTAGCCCACACATAAGGGGAAAACTCCTTATTAATTACTTACTAGGTACAACTTACATACTCTACTCAATACTTATCCCCATCTCTTAAGTTACTACACTTCCAAATGCACAATTATATCTATGGGCACTTCTACTATTACTGGCTTATACTATCACAAATCACACTATCTATCGGACAACAATACTATTCAAGCGATTTAAAATATACTTTCCTCTTAAAGGGTATTACCTAAATCAAGGTTTGGAGAAGAGAATCTAAGAGCACGTCTTGTTTTTTCCCAAATGCACGATTCATCCGAATAACGATGCATTATTTCAAATCAATACACTTAATGCACAATCTTAGGCTTCTCTCAAGCCTCTCTACAATCTCTTGACCTTATGAAGACTTTATTTGAGAGTAACTCTTCCATAAGGATCTGGACATTGCTATTTCAACCACCTAGAGTATGCCGGCTAGTCGAACGGATTTGAGAAACATATGAGTCAGAATAAGATTCTTAGAAGACAACATTATCGCACGATCTAAAGTATGAAAGAATGGAAGCTTTTTATTAATAAATATCGGTAGTCCCTTATTATAGAAGTGGGACCCTCAAAACCATAAATAAGATTCTGCTAACATGACTTCATAGACACCCTAGGATACTTGTACTATATGCACTGATACCAAGTTTGTCACAATCCGAGTCGACACCCTAGACGTGGACGACACTTGAGAACCATTGTTGGTCCCCAAGAGAACCCTCATCCTTGCTGACTATAGGAGGAAGACTAATTCAAACATCAAAACTAAATAATTATTTAAAAACAACTTATTAAATCTTAAAATTTATATGAAAATACTGAGTATTAAACATAAAGTTTAAATAAAATATCTGAAACTGAATTTTGCAAGACTGACCAAGACTGTCTATCTATGAAGCCTCTAGTGTATAAAGATAGGTGTGGGGAAAAGACCCACGACACCTCAAAGCATTACGTCTAACAAATCTTACACTAGCGTCCTCTGAAAGCAAGGAGGCGTCATCAAAAGCTGATAAGCAGATGATGTGATCTCAAAAATTCTCTTGTTGATGATCCTAAGTACCTGAATCTACACCATGAAATAATGCATGTTGAATGACATCAGTACATTGAATGTACGAGTATGTAATAGAGCTGAATAACACAAATAACTGAACTGAAAGGCTGAAAATAATTCAATTAATATATTGTATAAATCATGATGAAAATCATTTAAGCTCTTATTGTAGGAATGCAATAATAGTAATTACTGAACTAAAATGTATAAATAAAAATATACTTTACTTTACTTTATTAGGGAGTTTCTCTAACCAACAACCATCACTATGAGCCTTGTGATGATACAACGTCTTAACCACGTTGCCAGAGCCGCGTATACCTTGCCAGAGTATAGAATGGAATTGAACTGATGGATCCACTTAAAAGCCTTCTTGAGGCAGGTGAGGAGTCGCTCGTCTTGCGATATGAACCTTAGGGATGAGTTCTTGAGGAGATTTCTTGAAACATCTATGTTATTTATGAGTATGAGATATTAATTCATGTTAAGATGAATAAATTATGAAGTTCTATGGCAAAATCTTATGTTGGATGATGGATGAACTTTGGAGGAAGTTAGTTTCTTTAGTTTCTTGAAAACTTCTCTTTCTAGGGTAAATTTATGAACTAAGGAGGTGAACTACGTATTTGGGTTTTTTTTAAAAGATCCAGACACCCGCTCGCCCGTTGAGAAAATGCCTCAGGCATACAACCAACCACGCAGGAAGGCAATAGCTACTGCCTCACCGTGCGCCCGCGTGGAAAATTCCTTGGCCGCTCAGCCAGCACGTGGTAAGATTGTGTCCAGTAAAATAGACATAACTTTTTAATCCAAACTCCAATTGATGCAAACTTGGTGGCATTGAAAAGAAGAGTCATAGACCTCTAATTTGATAGGTTATGAGTTGTGTAGCTATGCATATTCTAAGAGATATTATCGTTTGAAGTTGAACCTTGCATACACTTATGCGAAAAACAAAGCCGGTAGAAAGACTTTGAACTTGACTTAGTGTTAGAGGTCCCTTATGACTCCAAATCACTTTCGATACCCTTTATACACTTGGTAAAGAACCTAAAAATACATGATCAAGTAGTACATCACCCTCTTCAAGCTCATATACTTAGGACAAATGATTCAGATTTGAAAAGTAAATTTTTGGGTTTTACAGATGTCGTGGGTCTTGTCCCAATTTCCATTTTTGTCATTTAGAGGCTTCATATATAGACACTAGAGTTTGAGAAGTCTATTTGTTTTAATTTGTTAAATATTTTAAAGACTTGAGTTGCCTATTTCTGGCGCTAGTTGAATATTCTATTATATTCAGAGTTAATCATTTGAGACATTTGAGTTTAAGCTTTATATTTGAGTTCATCTTATGTTGAGTAAGTCTTTTGCTAAGATTTGAGTAAGGCCAATGGTTCGATTGGGGCCAAAAATGGTTCTCGAGTGCCAGTGCATCCAGGGTGTAGGCTCGGGGCGTGACTATAACACCCCGTATCCTAGATAACCTGAAACGCAAAAATTTTTAGATGGTGCAGGTGCCACCAACGGGGTCAACCACGGACCGTAGGGTGGCCCACGAACCATTGGTGGGGTACGTGGATGGCCACCTACAACCCCTCCTTAGAAAACCCAGAAAATTGTTCTAAGGGTCGACCCACGGCCGGACCCATGGACTATAGATCAGACCATGGGCTGTGGTTGTGGTCCATGGATCAAGACCCCCAGAACCCTGTCTCTGAAGGAAAATGACGGTTGATAAGGATGGATTATCAGTCCATCCACGGCCCATCAATTAGTCTGTTGGTTGGCCCCGATAGCTTTTAAGTCAGGGTCCATTTGGTATTTTCCCTATGCATTGGACCCCTAAACCATGTCGTTTTAGTCAGTTTTAGCTTAGTAACTTAATTAGAACTTACCCTAGTCAACTCATTCTCAAAAAATTATTCAAGTTGATCGAAAAAAAGGAGAAAGAGTCGACCAAGCCCTCTCCAAGAACACATCAAGTTTTCTTCAGTTCCAGCCCCAAAATCGAAAGATTTCTTCGTGAATTTTGTCACCAGGTATGAGGGATTTCACTGTTGGATTCCTTCCATCTACTAGGTCACTAGAATTCAGTCAGATTCTTGATTCTCTATATCATGTTTTGACTTAGGGTTTCTAGAACTTCAGAGTTTTGCTGTGATTTATCTGTTAGATTAATGCTAATAAGAATATTACATTTTCGTAACTATGTTACTAAATCCTTGAATGAAATTCAGAACCCTAGTTGTGTAGATTTGTTTAGTTCATGAATTATACTTGCTAGGTCAGTTTACACAGATTTACATGCTCTAGTTAAGAATGTTTCATTATCAGTACATTAAAGTTGCATTTCTAGTTAGCATTTCAGAATATCGAGCTATCCAATTTATTTCAGTTATATTGTATTTTATACGTTCTATATAGAGTAGGCTTAATACCGAGTGGGACTAGGGTCAGTCACCCTCGTAGTCCCAAAACTACGTGTCCCCATAGGTAAGTCCGCTTTGTGATCATTGTACTTAGTGATCACGCCAGTCATCCCACTATACCCTTGGCAAGGTATATTGGGTCCTCTCGATGGGCGTATTCATCGGACTCCACATTTAGCTCATGTGGTTTTATATCGGTTATTAGTAGCTCCCACAGACAGATTCTAGTGTATTGACCAGGTTATCAGTTACAGTTCGGTATTCAGTTTTAGTATGTTATAAACTTGCTCACTACATTCAGTTAATACATATTCAACATGTTTAGCATATTTATCTTGTTCAAGATTATATCATTTCTTTATCACTTTGTTCAGTTATATGATTGATTCAGCTTTATTCTATCATGCATGCTCAATACTTTTCAAGTACTAACACATACTCTACGCTACATTTTCTCATTATTTATTTTAAGGTCCTCAGCATTCAGATCACGCATATATTGGTTCCCGATCTTCAGTTCAATAGAATCAGTGGTGAGTCCTCATTCTTCGAGGACGATAGACATGATTCTTTATATTTCAGTCTTTCAGTTTAGATTCAGTTTCACTAGAGTTAGCTGGGGGTATTGATAAAGATCAAACAAGGAAAGAAACAAAGAAATAAAGGATATGTGGATTAATACTCAAGCTATTGAAATTATGGGCAACAAGGGACTAAAACCCTCACCTCCCAATTGACTTCAACAACCTAAATTCAACCCAAGGAAGAATAATCAAATGAAACCAAGAATCACAAAGGGGTAACACTTTGATTAATCAAACTAAGAAGTTAACTAGCAATCCCAAGAGTTCACCCTAATTACTCACTAATTACTCACTAAGAAGATACTACAATTTGAGAGTCAATATTCAACATAGTCTAAACCTTGCAAAATGATAAAAGACTAATATTTATACTAAGGAAATAAGGAAAACACTTCTTTGACAATTTTACCCTTAATGAGATAAGGGCCTTGTTTGGTTGCCTTCTTTTGTGAATTCTTGAATTCATGAAATGGCCATTTGCACACATGGCCTATTTCCTTCTTCCTTCTCATTTTTATGTACCTTACACACATTGTATGTCCTTCTTTGGTGACCTTCAAGCTCCTCTAATGCTTCCCTTTTCATGAACATTGCTTGTAGGCCTTGGAGATCCTTTGCTTGACTCCGTGTGAATGGTCTTGAGGGGTACATGCCACTCATGTTAGTGTCATCCATGCTGCCCATGTTATCATCCTCCCCTTCTTGAAAATGATTCGTCCTCGAATCCAAAGGATCACCTACAACACAAGGAGATAAATCACTAACATTGAAAACATTATGAACATTATACTCACTTGGTAGGTCAATCATGTATGCATTGTCATTAATTCGCTTGAGTACTTTGAAGGGTCCATCCCCTCTTGGGCTTAGCTTCCCTTTTCGTACTTGTGGAAACCTCTCCTTTCGGAAATGCACCCACACCCAATCATCTGGATTGAAGATCACTTCCTTTCTCCCTCGATTCTTTCGAATGGCCACCTTTCAATTGTTCTTTTCAATGGCCTCTTTGACCTTGGCATGAATGTTCATCATCTCCTTTGACCTTTAATTGGCATCTAGGCTCACAACAACATCGCTAGACAAAGGAATCATGGTTAATGGAAAAAAAGGTTTAAAACCATAGCATGCCTCAAATGGAGACATTCCAATAGAGGATTGGAAAGACCGATTATATGCAAATTCAATCAAGGGTAAACGGTCTTCCCAAGTAGTTGGGGTTCCTCTAATCATACATCGAAGCATGTTTCCAAGAGTTCGGTTGACTACTTCGGTTTGTCCATCCGTTTGAGGATGGAAAGAAGTAGAGAACATAAGTTTGGTACCAAGTGTACCCCATAGACTCTTCCAAAAATGACTAAGAAACTTGGAATCCCTATCACTAACAATGGTTTGAGGGATTCCATGCAATTTAAGCACATTGATAACAAACAAAGATGCTACATGGGATGCATCATCACATTTATGGCATGGAATAAAATGAGCCATTTTAGAAAATCTATCCACTACCACAAATATACTATCATGTCCTCTTTTAGTCCTGGGAAGTCCCAACACAAAGTCCATAGAAATATCCATCCATGGACCATTAGGAGTAGGAAGAGGAGTATACTTACCTTGGGGCCTAGTCGTGGATTTGGCTTGCTTGTATTCTAGACATTGTTCACAAATCCTCTCCACATCATGCTTCATCTTGGGCCAAAAGAACTGCTCCTTAAGAATATCAAGTGTTTTTGGTACCCCAAAGTGTCCCATCAAACCACCACTATGAGCCTCCTTGACAAATAACTCTCTCCATGAGCTCATGGGCACACATGCTCGGCCATCTTTGAACAAAAAACCATCAACCAATTGCTACCTATCAACTCGCTTCCCTTGACTAAGATTATCAAAGGTGTCTTTGAAGTCTGAATCAATAGAATAGAATCCCTTTAAGCTTTCAAACCCCATCATTCTAGAAACCAAGGTATTTACCAATAAAAACCTTCTTGATAGAGCATCCTCTACCACATTCTCCTTGCCTTGCTTGTAGTTGATCACATATGGAAAGGTTTCAATGAATTCAACCCACTTAGCATGTCGCTGGTTCAACTTGGATTATCCCTTAAGATGCTTCAAGGACTCATGATCGGTCCTTATCACGAACTCTTTGTGCCACAAGTAGTGTTGCCAATGAGCCAACACTCGCACAAGTGCATA
>JAJOOS010080935.1:0-18556 GCA_029582725.1 Solanum chiquidenum | reverse complement strand
TAATTCCATATTGAAACAAAAGAAGTTTGTTTGAAAATAACATAAAAAGTACTGTAAATTAAAGTAAAATAACAACTAAAAATATTTAAGAATCATATCAGAAATTTAGTTGACTTTCGTAAAAGTACCTACGTCACATAAAATGGAGCAGAAAGAGTAATATATATTATTTGAAAATGATATAAGAAGTGCTATAAATCACAATAAATTAACAATTTCAAAATATATTTAACAAAATCACATACAAAAAATTATATAACTCTCCAAATTTCATCGGTGTCACATAAATTGAAACAAAGAACTACTCCCAATTTATGTGACTTACTTTCCTTTTTAGTCAGTCCCAAAAGAATGTCACATTTTTATATTAAGTAACAATTTGACTATAAAATATTTATTTTACCCTTAATGAAATAATTTACAGTCATACAAATTTATATAATTCATTTTGGACCACAAGTTTTAAAAGTCTTCATTTCTTTCTTAAACTCCGTGGCAAATTAAACTACCTTACATAAAATGAGACGGAGGAAGTAATATATATTGGGCCCGCGCTGGTGCGGAAACCTAATATCTAGTATATATAAAAAAGAGAAAGTAGTACAATGTAACTTGCTTTTGGTACAATTTTCTAATGCCTCTCCAACTGTCCCTTCTAAATAAGGAAAAAAAATAAGAAGTAATATAGCGAGTGAATCGTTTACTTTTTTTGCCATAACAGTAATCTTTTTAGAAAATGATTGTGGTTGACGTGAAATGTGTGGAAAATGATAGTAAATGGATTACAGTTAATTTTGAAAATGACGTCAAATTGATTATAATTAAAATACTATTACGTATCTTATCGCTAACTAAGAATTTATTATTATATATTGAAAAAATTATATCTAGATATATATATTTTTTGCTATCCGATACACAAAAATAGGGAGAGAGGTGAGCAAGATGGAAGGAAAGTGAGTGAGTTTCATATGTATCTCAGATATATGAGAATCACACTAAATACATGTATCTGTATGTATCTAGGACACCAGATACATAGGAGATTGGCGAGTGAAATAGGAGAGAGGCGAGTGAGATTTGTTATGTATCTCAAATACATGTGAATCCTCTTGGATGCAATGCATCTAGAACAAATCACACCTAATTAATTTTGACCCCATATATTTTCAGATACATTTATTTGGATGTATCTGAACGTATCTGGATACACCAAAATTTGGTTAGATATGTAATATTATAAACTAGACTATATCTAAGAAATTAACGTGAGATTTTTTATGTAAGTTTCCCTTCTTTGAATGAATTTCTTGGATCACATTTGATTATGTTTTATTATGAAATGTTTTTTATTAATTTTTATTTTTAAAAATAAAAAATAAAAAAAATTCAAACTGTGTTTTGTCCATAAAATAAATTAGAGTTATTTTTTAATTTTTGTGATTAATTTAAAGTTGAAAAGTAAAAATAGTTTTTTATTATTTTTAGAATTAAAAAATAATAATTTCAAATTGAATTCTGAAATTTTATTTTACTTTTTAAAAATGACAAATATGTTGAATTATATAATTAAAATTTTAATTATAAAATATTAAAATTAATTCTTGCAAAATTAAAAATATCACAATAAATTAAAACGAAATAAAGTTACGTGAGAACTCTATATTCACATGGCTTTACACCTTTACCATTTTGAGCATTTATTGCCTATGAATTACTGCCACAACAAATTGGTTGGCTCTTATTCAGATAAAGATAATAATAAAGTTTAAATTCTCTACCTACCAAACTGAGCCCTTTAACGCATATAAAGAAAATCTTAACATTTGTGAATTAAGAATCAAACAATTGAATAATACTTTCTCTAACATTTGTGTGTGTGTGTGTGTGAGAAAGAGTATAGCTATGGATGATAGTTCACTATCAAATAGTCTTAAAAGTCCCATGTTATCTCCAACATCATTGGACACAAACAAATGGTGGATTATTATTATTAATAAGTTAATTGATGTTGAAGAAGCCAAGAATCAAATATTGTTCTCTTTGCCAATGATTGTTGTTACTAGTTGTTTCTACTTCATTAATCTTGTCTCTGTCATGTTTGCTGGTCATCTTGGACAACTTGAACTTGCTGCCTCAAATCTTGCTAATTCATGGGCAATGGTGTCTGGTTTAACTTTTATGGTATGTATATCTTAATTCATTTCGACGAAATCAGGAATTTATATAAGGGGATTTAAAAGTATAAGATTGTTATAGTTGAGATTCGAACTTGTGACTAAATGTAAAAATAAAATAAAAATTTTAACCCTTTTTGTATGCACTAGAATTCGCCTATCAAGAGCTGAGTTAGAGGTTCAATTACAGATTCAATAGAATTCAATAGCTCTAGCTTAAATTATGAACTTTTATTTGAATATTCACATATTAATATGTATTCATTTTGTTTGTATGTTGACACTCCTTACGAAAAATCCTGACATAGATTGGCCTAAGTGGTGCACTTGAGACATTATGTGGTCAAGGTTATGGAGCAAAAATGTACAGAATGTTGGGAATACATCTTCAAACATCATGTATCATATCATTCTTATTTTCTATAGTAATTGCTATCATATGGTGGAATTCAGATACAATTCTGATTTTACTTCATCAAGATCCTGACATAGCAAAAAAGGCAGGGGAGTTCTTGAAGTTGTTAATTCCTGGATTGTTAGCATATGGATTTTTACAAAATATTTTGAGATTTCTTCAAGCACAATCAATTGTGTTGCCTCTTGTTGTGTGTTCAGTGGGATGTTTAGTTATACATATTGGTATTGCTTATGGTTTGGTTCATTGGACAAGTCTTGGTTTTAATGGAGCACCATTAGCTGCTTCCATTTCGATTTGGATCTCCGTCCTCACGTTGGGTGTATACGTGCTTTTTTCCGAGAGGTTTAGTCATATATGGAGGGATGGTTTCTCATTCGAGCCGTTTCATTATGTCCTTATGAACTTGAAGTTGGCATTGCCCTCTGCAGCCATGGTATGGTAAGTTATAACCTCATGATACATCTCTTAATTTTGTTATATAGTTTTGGACAATTCTCTGATCTCTATGAGCTAGTTTTTGGGGTTGAGTTGACTCGGTGTCTATATTTTTACATGGTATCAGAGTCATACTTATCTCAATTCTTGGTTTACCTGATGTTGGATCTCCATGTTATGTTGTCCTGTCCACGCTCCACATGTCCAATCCTAAGCACAAAAGAGGTGTTAGAAGTCCCATATACATATATTGTGGGATGGGAAATTAGTTTTCATTTATAGTATTAATCAATCCTCACCTCATGAGCTAGATTTCGATTGTTGAGTTTAGCATATAGTCTATTCATTTACACTAGCAAAACTCATTGTCACCCGAGCCAAACACGAATGTAGTGGGAAAAGCCTTTGTCTATTGCCAAAAGTCACTGAATGGGTAAGTCGTCAATCCTTAGACTATGTAAGTCATGTACTTTTTCTTGGATTACGTGCAAGCGTTTCACACCAGAGATTCCTAGTCTACACTTGTGTGATTCCTAATATCTAATGTCATTGTCCTAGAAAGCAAAGTCTAGTTCCCCTCCCTTCAATCAAACGAATTCTATTTAGGCGGATCATGGCTTGGCTTGATCTTGTGTTTTCTCATTTCGAACTCATAATTTCCTAATTTGATGTTTACAGTTTGGAGTACTGGGCTTTTGAGCTTCTTGTGTTATTAGCTGGTTTGATGCCAAACTCAGAAACAACTACTTCTCTAATTGCAATGAGGTAATTAAGCTTAATCTTTCCTTTAAACCATTCTTAAAGGGTAAAATTTAGTGTAGTTGACACTAATTGTTTTGCTTTGTGACTTTTTTAGTGTAAATACTGAAGCCATTGCCTACACAATCTCTTATGGTCTGAGTGCAGCTGCAAGGTAATGTTTTTTCGAGATTCTCTTTGTTAGCTTCAGCATGACACCTGATTATTTCGATTATTGTGCAGCACTAGGGTGGCAAATGAGTTAGGAGGTGGAAATATTGACAAAGCTAAGCATGCTATGGTTGTTACTCTCAAGCTATCTGTTCTTCTTGCTCTTATAGTTGATTTGGTTCTATTTTTTGGTCATGATGTCTGGGCTGGCCTATTCAGTGATAGTACAGAAATAATAAACAAATTTGCTACTATGACACCTTTGCTCTTAATCTCCTTTCTATTCGATTTCTTTCAAGGAATTTTATCAGGTTAGATTCTTAAACTTCATATAAAGTCAAATCATAATATGCATAAACATGAGACACTCAAACTTGACTTCAACTGACAACTGAACACTACAAGTCTACAACTTTGAGTATGCACAGCTAGCTAGACATCTCAACTTGTCTTCATTAATTATGTAAGTTGAACTCTCCAACTTACAAAATGAACAGATCTAGACACCTCTAAAATTTATGTGTCACGTCAGACTACACACTAGGAATGGATTGACGTGTCGACAAATGTGGATTCTCAAAGTTGGACCGTTTAGTTGTTAGTTCAGGTCAAGTTAAAATGTGTATTAAGTTTTTGTATTTTAAAATGGGCTTTCTAAAAGAGATTTTGTAAATGAATTGATCAATAGGGGTGGCTAGGGGATGTGGATGGCAGCATTTGGCTATGTGCATCAACTTGGCAACATTCTATTTTATTGGTATGCCAATAGCTGGCCTCCTTGCTTTCAAGTTCAACTTACATGCTCAGGTAATTCAAGTGCATGTCATGCCTCCTTTTTTTTTGCTCTCTGGTATTTAGAGACGCATTCAAAATTTAAACTTGATAAATTTTGCATTTTTGAGATTATCTACACCAAACTTATTGTTATTCTAAAATTATGAGTTAATAATCTAGTATTTATTGATATTTTTTTGTGGAATTTAAAAGTATTATTATGTCTAAAATCCTAATATTTTTTATTTTATTTTTTTGAAAAAAAATGTGATGTAGGGTTTATGGATGGGCTTGATATGTGGTCTAGCTTGCCAAGGTTTGGGCTTATTGCTACTAACATTATTTATCAAATGGGAAAAAGTAGAGGCCTCAACAAAGAGCAATAGTGAAAATGAACTTCCACCTTAAGCATGAATCCATGAGAATCACTTGCTTATTGGGCCATTGGTGGGCTTGTTTGCTATTGGAGTTAATTTTCGGTTACTCGAGTTTTGAGAATTGTCTTCAAATATTACTTTTATTTTAATTAAAACAAAAATATTTAACAATTGTATTTTTTATACTTCTTATCATAGAAAGTACGATTCACCAAAAAGCAATAATTTTTTATACATAAATATTTTTTTTAAAAGGACCGACTTGCTGGGGATTTATTATCATGCCAGAATTTATATCAAATCAAATAAATTAACTATAGTTAAACAACTCAATAAGGTGTTTAGACATAAAAATGCGACATTTTTAAAAAAATAAATGAAAAGTTAAAGTTATGTTTAGACATTTATTTAACTTGAAAAAGAAAATAGAAATTAAATGTTGTGACTAAAAAAAATCACAATCAAAAACCACTTTTTCAAAGACAAAACTTGTCTTACAAAAATAAAATTCAATGTATAACTAAATATTATTTTAAGAAATTATGTACAAACGAATCATTAAAAGGTTTATTTTATACTTGTATTCAAATATATACATGTTGGCTTAGAGTTGTTTCAATAAAAATGTGAAAATTGTACTGTGAGGGATTATTAGGACCACATGTTATTTTAATATTTATATTTATCATGATTTTTTTATTTTTTATTTTTAGCAAAATTGAAAATCACCAATTACTACTCATACAACTACCCCTCTCTCTTTCCTCTTTTTATGTATAATATAATTAAAATTATGAATCATCAAGAAGAAAAACGTTTAGAAAATCCTCCAAGTTATCATTTTGTTGGAGATTAAAAATATACTTCTTTTTTAGTGGCAATTATTAATTAATAGTTTCTATGTTCTTCGGTTTGTGTTGTTATTTGTTTTGTGTAGTTTAATTATAATATTATTTTGCTATAGTATTGTTCTGTTATATTTTTTGTACCCTTCTCTTTAGAAGCTCTCACCTTTTTGCTCCCCAAAATACACCCACGCGTACACTTCCTTCTTCAAAGCCCCCATCGAAGTTTATCATTATTGTCCTTAAATTGAAATTAATTTCTTTAATAATGATAGTCAAAATTAAAATCTAAGCAAAAAAATTTCAACAATGGCAACGAAAATTGAAGTTTATTTCTTTTAATAATGACATCTTCAGTTATATCCTCAAGATCCACACGTTTGTTTGTGCCTATAGTAGAACTAAATATTTGATGCAACTTTTTTTAATTTTGATGTTTTATAATTATGGTGCAAAAAAATGTCTTTTAATAATAAACAAAAAGAAAATTAAAAAATAATAATTTATATTTATTTTTTACGTGGTGTTGATGTGGTATTGACGCGGCAATTTCAGATATATAGTGTTTGACGTTTCACATGACTGAAGTTTAGATAAAACTAACTAAACTCTAACCATATCATGTACATAAACTTGAACAGGAAAAAAAGGAGGAGTTATTTAGGTAAAAATAACTAAATTCAGTCACATGCATATGGTTAAGTTCAAATAAAAATAATTGAACTTTATGTCTGAACATAAAAAAAAAAACAATTAAACTCTAGTCATATATTATTTAAAGTTTGAATTTATCACCGATCCTAACTTCAAGCACCGTACATGCAAAGTTATTTCAAATTAAAGTAAAAAATTGCAAATAATATGATTTACATGGTGATTTCAAAATCAAATATTTGTGCACTTCACCCGATATATTCACCATATTTGTCAGTTGTCAGCATCATGCATTCAAGGACTACTACAAAACTAGGTTGGGCCTCATTAAGAGAATGAATTTAATAAATTCTGTACAATGTTGTATAGAGATATATAGTTATTGGGTTTAGAAAAAATAAAGGAAAAAAATATATATAAATACACATTAACATAATCTTTAAAATTTTCTATCATTTAAAAAAAATATGAAAATCCCCTCTTGGATACATCACTCTCCTCTTGCTGATACATTCCTATCCGGGGCCCTCTCGGATACATCCTCCCCTCTCTGATACATCCCTCACTTGTGTATCTGGATGTCTGTTGATGTATCTGTATGTCCTATCCCCTCTCTGATACATCCCTCCCCTCTTGGATACATTCCTCACCTATGTATCAGGTTGTCTAGTGATGTATCCGAAAATCCAGTGATGTATCCGAAAGTCTAATGATGTATCTGAAATCCATAAATTTTAAGGGATTTTTGTAATTTGAAAAAGAGTGGGAAAATAATGTGATTAGCTCTTAACACTATGTGATTTATGTAAATTATACAAAAATAAATGCGAAATAAAAAGGAATATGAAGTGTTCCCATATTGAAAATGTAGCATTATTTGATTTCAAAATGGAGTGGAATATATTGTATTACTGAATCTTTAATGTATGACACATACATATATGTATACTATCCAAACTCTCGTGTATCATAATTTTTTTGTTAAAATGATATTATTTTGAGTAATTATACATGCTATGTTTGTTGTGTCACATAATTTTTTTTTTTAAATATAAGTTATTTAAAAAGTAATTACATGTGATTTCACGATAGTGTAAACATATTTGTATAATGTGTTTAATTAAAAATTAATTACATGGAATTATACGAGTTTTAATATGGGCAAACTACACAAATCTCACTAGTTTAGGTTCTAATTACTAGGATTCACGTTAGTTTAGAATATTACTTTCTATACCATATTTTGGTAATTGGATACATGTATCATGACTTGTCAGATACATGTATCTGATAGTTACAAAAAAGCGAGATACATGTTTTATTATTTTTTAATTAAATGCGTGTAATTGTTATCCTTAATTAAAGGAGTAATTGAGTATTAATTAAAAACTCTAGCAGATTTTGGCCTTTGAATACATGTATTCGAAGGTTAAAAATCGAGATACGTGTATCCAACGGGTAAAAAAGATCGAGATACATATTTTATTAATTTTGAAATAGATGTGTATTATTGTTTTCCTTAATTAAAGGAGTAATTGAGTATTAATTAATAACTCTAACAGATTTTGGCCTTTGAATACATGTATCCGAGGGTTAAAAAATCGAGATATATGTATCTGACATGTAAAAAAGATCAAGATACATGTTTTATTAATTTTCTGGGTTTGTATCCTTAAGAAGATGTGTTAGAAACAACATCTTGCACTAGATGTGTAACTGGGTTTAGAGATGTATCTATTTTGGTAAGTAGATCTTCACGTAGTTCTTTCATTTATAAAATTGGGTCATTTTCGTGCTTAGATCTATTCTCAGCTTGAATGTTAGCTATGGAGATTCAACCCTGCAATGAAAAAATCATGAGAGAAAACAAAACTATAAAGTTCATATCTCATAAACATATTGTATATTAATGTTAATGTGTTGTACACTTACTGAGAATCATTCAATTTTGGGAATGATCACCCACGAAAGAATAAATAGCAACAAGATCATACTATGTAGGACCTAATTCGTAAAACTTTTTAAAATTGAAATTTAAAATGATATGAACTCTATCATAGATATATGAAAAGGGAGAATTTTATTCTAGATACATGAGAATAATGAAACAAAGTTACAAATTTCTACATATAATTTTGAATGCCAGTATTCAATTTTGATAATTTGCTATTAAAACGTAATTTGAGAGAAAGAAAGAAGAAAAAGATGGTGGAAGCAGTGGAAGACGTGAGGGTGGGGATGATAAATATGGATGAATAATGAGAATTTTATTTGGAAGAGAGAAATGGTTGATGAGAGAATTTTTTTTTATGTTAATTCACCATTAATTTAGGTGTTTAAATATAAAGATAATTAATTAATCCCATTTTTAAGGGATTTGTATATTTGATTGTATCTTTTAAAATATATGATATAAAATTTAAAAGTGGTAATATAAGTAGTTGTTTGAAACTAGAGGTAAAATTAGTATATATGATAGTGATGTATGTCTAATTAAGTAATTTTTCCTTATTTTAACCCTTCTAATTTTTTCAATGCGGGGATACTAACCCCTGTCATTTGATTAAAATAGTTAGCCGGAAACATTCTCTCATTTACTTAGTCCTTTACACGTTTTTTTTTTTTTTTATATTTTGGCAAATACATCTTTCTTTTTAAGTTATTATGAAATAGACATGAAAACCTTTCAGCTCTTAATTTCCTTTCCCCAAAAAATATCGCGGAACTTTCGGGACTCTTTTTCTCATTCTCTCACTGCTGCTCACTCTTGTCTCACTCTAGTTCAGAATTCATACGTGATGATTTGTGTTCTAAGCAGAAAATCGTTGGTTGATTCCTAAGTTTTTTAAGTTTGGTTCAGTAGATGAGAACAATCGCTGGTTGAAGAAGCTGAATTTTTTCAAGTTTGGTTCTAAGCTGATTTTGATTTTTGCTGGTGCAGAAAATCGCCAAATCTACGGATTTGAGGTGTTCTTCTTCCTCATTCTTTGCTTTTGCTTTTCAAATTCTAATTTACTTTTGCTTTCATGTTGCATGTGGTTTTAAATTTATTTTTTTCTTTACTGATTCTTTGCCCTAGCCATATGATACTGAAATTAACAAAAAAATATTGCTTGTTTAGTCGTTTCGTTCCCAAATAATGGAGGAAAAAGGAAAAAGTATGACGTTTTAGTCATATCTTGTTCGAGATTGGTTGGTGAGTCCATAAACTTGGAGGCAGTGGCGGAGGCAGGAATTCTATCAAGGGGTTTCAAATAAAAAAAATGTTGTTGCTTGGAATCGAACCCATGACCCAAAGCTCACATAGGAGAAATCCTGAACCCCATAAACCATTGAGCTACTCCTTTGACATATGCTCAGGGGGTTCAATTTTAAATATATACACATACACCAAAAAATTGATCTTATATATATAGTGTAATTTTTTTTCTGAGGGGGTCGGATGACCCCCGGACACACTCTACATCCGCCACTGCTTGGAGGTAGTCATATAAGTCATCTTCATTCTAGTGTATTTGTGGATTCAAATTTTTCGTGTTCCATCTCTATTTAGAATTCATGAATAGTTTTGCCATAAAATGAGTTGCCCTGACTTCACTCAAATAACAGTGTGATCTCATGTATTCCAAAAATTTTATTCTAGTTTAATTCATGCTTTTATGAAAATTCAAATTGATGAATAAAATCAATTCTTAACTGAAAATTTTGTTGATGATTCGATATGGGGGGGGGGGGGAGGCTCGGACATCTTTTAAACCTAGAAACACAATTATGGTTGCCAAACTATGACAGTATCGAGGAGAGAATCCGGAGGCTTGGATAGTTCAAGCTGTGCATTATTTCGATTTCTATAAAATTGAGGAAGATCAAAAGCTTATTGTGGTGTCGCTCTACCTTGATGGTGAAGCATTACAATAGTACCCGTGGTTATTTAGGAATAATCAATTAAGTGATTGGCTGCATTTTGCTGATAAGATGAGAATTCGATTTTAACAGAAATGATATGAGTCTGCGGCAGGTAGATGCGCCAATCTCGAACAGGTAACCTGCGTGACTGAGTACCAAAATCGTTGTGAGGATATTTTGTCGAGCTTCGGTGAGTCAGATGTACTCTTCCCAGGCCACACATATGTTCATCCACGATGGAGCAACATAACCAACTCTCTTTTACCGTAATATCATGACCAATCAGAATGCAAAAGTAATACAAATGTGTGTAAGGTGTGTGATTAGTTGTCTGATAGGTACAAAAATTCATATCCTCTCTCAGTCTCGCTACATTCGGCAAGCTTATTGAACTTTCCATTCCAGAGGGGTATGTCGAGCCAAGTACACGATGTGCTATTATATTTGTATCTTTTACAATATTAGTAATGTAACAATTTTCTGCAACAGGTAAAATAAATGTATATTTGCAACAATCAATGGAGTAGTAGTCAACGCTTATTTATAGAATGAATGTTGTTTTTGCTACTGTGAGATTTTTATTTTTTCTTACTATTTGGACTACCTGTGAAGCTACTAACTTAGTACATTGATACTCAAAGAGGTAATATCTTGTTAATGGTGAATAAATTCACCTGCAATCATTTAGGAAAATAGAAATATGACTCATTTCATATTTTGATCCAAATTCTCTTGACCAAAGATCATAGTTTCATCTACTTTTATTGTTAGCGGATATGCCGAAGCCGAAGCGTTACAATAACTCACGCAACTCATTTTACTCATCATCTAGTTCACAAGGTTTGGCACATTCTTCATCAACAACTGAATCATTTGACGTCATCAACTCCGCGATCTGTGTTGACATCGGTGTATTGACAGTTGATTTCGCTGCTAAAGAATGAAAGTGATATTGTGTACCAACTCAAGGTCAGTTTATAGAAAATTCGGTACATATTGGTTAAAATATTTGCTTGTGTAGTTTTCTTTACTTAGTGTAGAATATTTGTTTCTTGTGTAGTTGCCATTAGGTTTTCGTATGTGTTTTACAGGCAGATGCGGCTAGCTGCTTAAACTTTGTTTGTTTAGGTAAAATTTGGTTAATACAAGTATTGTCAAGGTAATTTACTCTTTTTTTAGCATTGCTATTTGATAGGATTAACATGTTCTGCCAGACTCACTGCTTTAGTCACTCGTGGTGGTTTCTCTGTCCCTCGTCGGGCGGCAAAAGATTGCTTTCCTCCCTTGATAAAACTTTCTACTGTGTATTTGCAGCACCAAGTTTCATTTATTGCTGTTAACTGCATGTCAAATTGAGAAAGAGGTGGGAGGGGGTAAAAGTGCTCAGTTCTTTGATTGTATTGGTTTTAATTTCTTGTACAGTGAGAAGGGACCCAGTAAGCTTGAACTATTTTTGCTGACATGGTAAAAAAGCAGTGAAATGCTCCCATAAATGAGTTTGATATCTCCCATGATAGTCTTCCAAAACTTGGCATGTTCAAGGATTAGGCCTGCAACGTTTCGTCCAAATGACAAACTGGAGGTATGGATCTCTCTGTTCTCTGATCCTGTCTTCTTTTACATTCTTGTGTATTGCCTTTTATCAAGTGCCTTTTCCTTATATTTCTCTTTGTATTAGCATTCCTATGGAAACACGTTTTGGTTGTAGCTGGCCCTGATGTTAATTGCATTTTCTTGTATCATAGCTGAGACTACTCGATTAGTCAATTGCGTTTTTTCCCGTGCATCTAGAGTGCATAATTGCGTCTTTTACCGTAATTTGCATTGAACTTATTTGTATAGCTTCTTATTCTTTTACTTAAGTTCGTCTATTCAAAGGTTACCAGTACTATTTTTAGCTTTGTGTAGCATGTCATAGTAAAAAGCTCTTTGACATCTTCAGTGATATGTTGTCTTAGTTAAGTGAAAAGGAATTCTTGCGATACTCTCTTTTCAGCAGCATAATTTTCAGTTTTTGTTATATGTGTGCAAGTGTCAGGTATAATATGACTGAGTTTTGCATCATTTTTTGCCAGATGGAGTTGGTGTGGCGTGATTATGATAGTTCAGGCTCTATAAGTAGGAGGAAGTGGTCTTCAGAACCAAGTCGATAAGTTCGTGGTTGGTCTTAAGAATATGCTGCTAATCAAGAAATCGTACAAAAGACTAAACATCCTTGTTGGTGGCGCATTTCCCAGCTCTTAAACTAGAGCTGCTGAAAATCTGATTATATTATACATCTGCACTACGGAAAAGACACATGTAAGTACTATAATTTTGTTCAAGATATTGCTTAAAAAATTGTTTCCTTTGTGCTAATGTGAATTATAAATTTGGGATTGTTATAAACTTATACTTGCTTTCTGCGTAGGTTCGTGCTCTCAAGTTTCAAATAATAAAGAAAATCCCTTACAGAGCTGCAAGAGGAATGGAGCCGGAAGATATGGTACGATCTCCCAACATCTTTGGCTCATGCCATATTAATGCAGCTTTCTGCTTTCTGGTGCAATGATGTGTATCACTATCCCCAGTAGTTAATTTATGACAGTGACAGTGGAGTTATGTGATATTTTATTTTTATACATTTAGAAACATGGTTATGGTCAGTGTTCCTAGTATACCTTTCTTCTTCGGGTTAAGTTATGTATTTTTTTTTGCAATTGACTCTTTCATCTTCACCATCTTTTAATTTTGTGTAAACTCCTATGCCTGTGCTTTAAATTGCATGTAGGTTTTATTTTATTTTTGTTGTTTTAGATCATTGCTTGGCTGAACTTGAGTTCTGCAGCAGGGGAAACAGAGTTGAGTTCAACAAATAGAGTACTTTGGTAATCAACTGTGTTGTGAAGCTCCACCATTCAATATTGTTACTAGTTTGAAGTTTAACACAAAGTTAGAAAAATAGATTTTCGCATTTGGTTGTTTCACCAGAAATGGAAACATCCTGTTTCTGCCTCAGTTAACAGTGACATTCTTGTCGACATAATTCAGCTATTATATACATGGAGTGGGCAAAATTCTTTTATAGGATACATACACTACTATTGGACTAGAGAATGTAAACCTTTGAGAACTTTAGTTTCTTAAAGATGGAAATATTTGTGAATATTTTTTGACGAAACTGATTAGATTAGTGGAACATGATTTTATCCTTTCCATGATCATATTCTTATATGCCCCCAAAGCCTGGCTCAAGTGGCAAAAGGTGGAGGATTTGTGGCTTAGGTCGCAGGTTCAAGCCCCACACCATGCAAATCGAAGCCCGGTATTTAAGTGGAGAAGGGTAGAGGGGCGGGCCCATTATCCACCGAGTTTAGAAGGCCGTGATTGGTCCAAAGGGCGGGTCACAGACGGATTTCTTGGTTATCAAAAAAAAATAAAAAAAATGATCATATTCTTATCTACTATTGATCTAAGAAGAGGGACAGGTCACCATCAGTACTAACATAGATTGGTTAGCTGTATGTATTTGTTAGCTTCTAACTTCAGTTCTAAAAATACATTTCGTTAGTTTGACTCTCATACCTCGATGGAATTCAGGGAATTTGTGTAGGGGTAAGACAAGTTGATGTAACCATCAAAGGTATTGGTGAAAGAGCTGGAAATGCTTCTCTAGAAGAGGTGGGAGAGAATAACTTCTAATTATAAGGATAAATTATATTATTATTTCTACTTATAAATTTGTACTACTATACATATATAGATAGTAATGGCCATAAAACGTCGTGGAGAGGAAGTACTAGGTGGTCAAGAAATGCTAATTAACCCGAGTTTACTACTGCTAGATGAGCCTACTTCTGGTTTGGATTCTACTACAGCTCTGAGGATTCTAACCACTGTTAAGCGCCTAGCTGACGGTGGCAGAACTGTGATCACTACAATCCACCAACCATCCAGCAGATAAGGTAGTCTTGCTTTCTGAAGGCCGCCTGTCTACTATGGTCCTGCATCAACCGCCCTCGAGTACTTCTCCTCTGTTGGTTTTTCCACATCCATCACTATCAATCCTACTGATCTCTTGCTTGATCTTGCCAATGGTAATTCAAACATTCTAACATAAATATCATTCCTAGCAAATCTATTTACTTATAACACATGAAATCTTAGCTTCGCTGACTTTATGAGGTCTAACCTTCGCCACAACATTAGTGGCTTAGCTCTCATCTCTGCTTATGACAAGAACATTTCTACAAGGCTGAAAACTGAGCTATGCAGTTCAGATACCAATAACTACAGCTACGCAATGGATGTTTCAACAAGTAAGTTTCCAATTAACTCATTAACTGTGAAGAAAGGGATGATTTTAATTGACTATCAAATTGTTCTCTACCTCGAATTAGTGACCGATTCCAGCTCTATCATGCTCTACTCATGCAGGAAATAGTGTGAAGTCAGAGCACTGGTGCACAAGTTGGGGCTATCAATTTAAGGTACTGCTACTAAGGGGGCTGAAGGAACGAAGATACGAGACCTTCAACAAGCTTAGAATCTTCCAAGTTGTTAGTATAGCATTTCTTGCTGGATTGTTATGGTGGCACAAACTTCTCATTAAGGTGTAAAACATTATTTATCCAGGTTCATCAACTCAAAGAAGCAATCAAAAATACCAAGTTTTTGCTTAGAGTACAAGGATTTCTCCTGAAGAGTTTCAAAGAAACTCCAACAAGTAAGTTGTTTATCCAGCTGTTTTACGTTCACATCGACTAGTACAGTTCATGACATGCTAATTCCATATCGAATATATATGTCTAATTGTCAATAATTTTCTCAACTTCTGTACAATGTGACTATACAAGCGAAACGTATACACTAAAGTGGAAGCATTTGTACTAGAATAAGTTGACAACACCAAGTGAAAGTAATGTGCTGAAATCTGTGTTGCTTTTCTGAAAAAAGATTCATATAAAAAATTGCTACTAAGTGATTGATATTTGTGTTGCTTTACATTATATATTAATGTCCCTTTTGTTAATGTTGTAATGTAAACATTAAGCATGTCTTATATGAAGTCAACTCAAGGAAAGCTCTGTTACATAAATTTAAATGTAAGTGAGAGAAATGTGCTAAAATTATTGGGATAATTTCATAGACTTCTCCTATTGTCAATTTTCTATATTCTCTTCTATCCCTTCCTGCTACCGGAAGAAAATGCATAAGTTCACCATTTATCAGGTTTTCATTGTCTTGTTGATTTTAAATAGATTCTTACTGATGTATGGTAGTTTGCAATGATCTATCTGCAAGAAAACCTTTAGCTGCTTTTCTTGCTAAGTTTGTCCTTAACTATTTCCACATGTTGAGTGCTGTAGTGTGGTTGACAGTCATGTTTAATGAGCTGTTGTGGTGGCGGATAGGCTCCTTTGGTGCTATAACAAGGAATCTAAATGTTGTTCCAAAGTGTGCTTGAAAATTGCAGTAGTTGGACCATTGGATGGATGAATTTTTCTAGTTACTAGTAACTAGAAAAAATGCAGATAATGTTTGCATGCCCAAAATCATGAAGATCATAATGTTTAGTGTTACATATATGTTTAATTTGCTATCGATAATGCTCAAAATCATTTTTTTTACATATATATTCTACTTTCATTTTATTTATCCAATTTGTGTTTGTGTGTGTGTTTTACAGATGCATACATGGAGGACTATGGATTCAAGTACTCAGAAGAGAAGCTCGATGGCATAGGATTGTGATTTTCAGAACTATACAACGCATCAAATTTTTCTGTTTTTATGTTCTGAAAGAGTACTGTAAATTATATGACCCTGATGTTACTTTATGTTAACATCTTCATGATTTAGTTAATTCTTTATACCTTTTATTCCATGAAATATTTTATTAATTTAATTATGAATGTATTGGTTTAATTACTACAAAATTAGCTTGAAGAGTAGTTGTAGCTTAGTTTTATATAAACTACAATGTCAAATTGAATATTAAAATTTCATCAAAAGTGTTGCGGAGGTTATAACCCCATAAAATGAAGTACAAAAAATTAATTGTTGAGGTTATAAACCCCACAAAATGAAAAAAAATTATTTGGCCAAGAAAAGATTACGGAATTTAAAACCCCCGCTATTTATAATTTTAATTCCCGATAATTGACTCTTTTTTTTGTAGTGAAGGTAATAAAATTAACAATATTTAATAACAATGGTTAAGAAATTAAATGATAATAATACATTTTGTTTTTACAAAATTCCTAAGGATGTTGTGCATACAATTCCAACAACATTATTGTTTTCAGTAAAAAGGATTTCATGACTTGGATTGAAAAAGGCTTTTGAAGCTTTAAATGGCAGATGGTTACATTCATTGCTTCCGCTGCCTTTGGATTGCCATCCAAATTCCAATTCTTATTTTATAAAAAGAGTTGAGTCCTCTAGAACAATCAATATAACAAAGAGACCAACCAAGAAAATAGAGATGTTTGAAGTAGGTGAATAATTTACATGATTAATATTGATATTACATAATCAAAATGAAAGTACTACAAGACCCCAACTATTAATTAATCTGATTGAGACAAAAAAGAGAGAAAAAAACATGGTAATTTGGCGGAAAGCTTTAGCGAGAAATTCCAAGTTATAATTTGTCATCCTCAGATTCTGTTGTTGTGATTTTAAAGGATGAACAATTTCTCAAGATCAATGGGCTCCTCTCTTGCTCGAGCTAGATGAAATAACATCTTTTACAGCCCTTAAACCAACATTGGATGAAGATTCTGAATCACTAGAGTCTGTAGCAATAATAACAACATCATCGTCGTCATCCTCGTCATCAGATATTTCCTGGATAAAAGGTCTTTTTGTGACGGACTCACAAGTTCCTGGACTAAACTTTCTCTTAGAACTCTCCACCTTCTTTTTACCCATTTTTGGCTTCTCAACTCCCCCAAAACATGTGTTTTTTTCTTCCAACTTCACTGTTTTCCTTCCACAACTCACAGTAGAAGACTGAGTACTAGTGTTAGCATTTTGAGTCGACTTGTTCCTCTTCTCAATAAATTCGACACAATACTTTAAAAATTGTTGTCTAGTCCTCATCCTTGGAACAGAGGACCCATCGCCTGAATCCATCTTTCCACAATATATTACTGCACCCAAGTCAAGATATTCTTCAAACAGAGGAATTTGTATACATAGACACTAATATAGAAAGAAAGAGAAACAAAAGGATCCTTTTACTTTTGTTTTTAAGTACTGTAACCGGAACGACAAAGGGAATTAATTGGCTTATTGTGTTCTCTAGTTTATTGTTTTACAACTAATAGAGTAGTGCTAAATGGCAAGACATTTTTTTGGCATGAATTAGCAAGACATGGCGAAATGACCAAATAACCCTTAGGCGACAAAATCACTTGTGGTTTTCCCTCCAAAATAGAAAACCACTCTTTGATTTTTTCTTTCTTATTTTCTCTCTCTCTTACTTTACTCGTTTTTTTTTCTTTACTTCACTCATTAGTTTTATTTTATTTTGTTGTTAGATTTATATTATTTTATTTTGTTGACATGTGCCATAACTAATTGTATTATCCGATTATTGATCATGCTTATATAATCGCATTCAACTGACATGTATTTGTGAGAGAGCATAACTCATATAATACTATATCTATTACATTTATTTCATCATAATGATTCGATTTATAATAGTGAAAAATCTTCAATTTCTGTGAAACAATTCAAATATAAACTTTTACAATCATATTTACCAAAGTAATATAAAATTAAAAATTATTTAAGTACTAATAGACATTAATTTTTTAGGATAAATTTTTACATTCTATTATTTTATTAATAAATGGTCCGTAATGATTTTACGTATAACCCTCTTCAAAACTGGAAAAAAAAATTGTTCTCTTTGTTAGTATTCATGTGTTTCTCTTTATAATAATCAAATTTTATTGCATTTACTTCGTAGTTTAATTTATAGTTTTATTTTGATAATGTTGATAGTGCTTTTTCTTGTTGATATGACTCGTAATTTTATTGATTATTTTTATTTAAATCAAATATTAA
>JAJOOS010080930.1:0-13905 GCA_029582725.1 Solanum chiquidenum | reverse complement strand
GTGGTCTGTTGGCCATTCAAAGTTAATTCCAAACCCCTTAGCTCAATCCCTTGACATGGTACACTTTTGCTACAATCAAGCACTACTCCCTCTTTTGATGTTGAAGTTCCTTTTATATTTATGAATTTTACATCTGAAATCTGCACTTGTGAATCACCCTGTACATAAATATATAATTACTATACAAGCAAAAAATGCATTTTACAAACAATAAATGTTAAAATGCTTAGGTTTTTTCCACTAGCTATACATTTGAATAAAGTACATTTTCAAATCTTTCTATAACAAAGTCGTTCGTACACATTATTTGATTGTTATAACAAGGTCGTTTGTCCATAGATGGGTGAGCTGCCTTAAAATATTTGTATTTTATTTTGAAGTGGAAAAAACAGAGAGTTAACGTTGTTTGGGACAGTTCTTTCATTTGTAGGCCAAGTGTCCATTTTTGTTTGTGTTTTTAGAGAGGGTCCATTTTGGTATGTGATGCTCAAAAAGTGTTCATTTTGGGGTCTGTCTCGAACAAAATATATAATATAACATAACATGAAAATTGATAAAAAAAAACTTGATTGTTATTGGAAGTTCTAGTTGTATTTATTGATCTATGAATTAAGAAAGATAAAAATTGTGCTCCCTAAGTCTAATTTATGTAGCAATACTTGACTAATGATACAAATGAGAGAGAGAAAAAAACTATTTTTAAAATTTGTAATGTAAAACAAGTTATAAATATGTATGTGGCAATAAATCTTCTCAATAAGAATAAAATAATGAGTTCAATAAAATTGAAAAAGAAAAACATGTCACATAAATTACGTACCTGATTTTTACAAGATGAGTGAGGACAATAATGTTGATCAATGATGATAGGATTTTCAACATAATTCATATTAATATTATCAAAAGTGACATTGAAAACTTTGCTAGGAGGTGAAGGTGCCCAACTCTTTATCCTTAGTCCATTTTGAGTTTTCCCAATATTACAATTTGTCACAATAACTCCATTCACATCACCTTCATTTTGGTATTTTCCTAAACTTCCAATGCTAATGCCATGTCCAGGCCCACAATTAACCTCAGAAATGTGAACATTAGAAGTACCAGGCCCAATTGAAACACAATCATCTCCTGTTGAAATATTTACTTTGTTAATAATTATATCGTTGGAGTCGCCTATATGAATCCCGTCAGTATTTGGGCTTTCGTCCGGTGCTGTTATGGTCATGTTCTGAAAACGAACTCCTTTGCTTTTATTAATTTGGAAGTGGAAGAACTTGCTGTTGATTGATGTTATGCCTTGTATTAAAGCATTGCTCATGCCGTTGAATTTTATCGACTGTTTATAATATACAAGAAATAAAATTTTGTTAGTCCATAATAAAATGTTATAAAACCATTAGTTATATCAACTACTTAGCAGCTATACAGATATTTTGATTGAATCATAAGAAAAGAAAAAATATTCAATGGTTATATCAAGTATTTTAATAAAAATCTGTTTACTACCCTACGTTTTCCAAGTGAATTGGTTAAATAGGGAGAAAATCATATATCATAGCATAAATTTTACATTGATTCATAATGGAAAATTTTATGTTTCTAGTAATGACAATAATAGTACTTCCATTAGTTATATTTGAAATCTCTATTTAATTCCAAAAAGATATTTTAAATTTTTAAATAAAAAATTTACTACTCAATATCTATGGACCATCTTATTAACAAAATAGGTACATAGTGAATAGGTAGTATACACATATATACAACATATACAATCAGAGTATATAGATAATGTATACTTCAGCCATGTTGATAAACTAGACGGGGGAAGGTTATCTTTTTCTTCCTTTTTAATTTCTTTTAGTTGTGATTTTCTTTTGTGTTTACTAAGAAAATAAACAATTAAAAGGGAAGAAAATATTTAATATGCAATAAGAAATATTTTTTTTTACCGAAGGAGGATTTGGGCCGTTGGCATTATATAAGGACCATGCAGATGGGCCTTGACCATCTAAAGAACCTTCTCCATTAATAGTCAGCCCATCAATATGTTGAAATAATATCCAATAATCATCTTTGCATTTACCCAAAGGAGCTTTCAAAAGTCCATTAATGTTAAAAAAGATTGGGCCTTTGCATGGCCCATTAAATGTTAATGTATTCAACAAAAAAGTTCCTGTTGGAATAAGGATTGTGCCTCCTCCATTGTTTTGACATGTTTGGTTCCATGCCTTCAAAAATGCCTACAAAGAAACAAAAAGACTTTGAGAATCATGATTACGATAATCGGCAGATGTATAATATATGTATAACATGTGTATAATGAGTGTATATTCTATGTATATTAACCAGAAAGGGTAAAAAGTGAAGAGACATATGCATTGAAAGAAGTTATTTATCTACGCACTGTAATTATCCACCAAAAATGCGTCGATAACTATTTTGGACAAGGGTAACTCTACCACTGTATGCATTATCAGTATATAGTAACATGTTATAGCATCTTGACTATCGTATTTTCTAGATTACTAATTTCGACTATTGTGATTTTACCTGACTACTATCAGTCTTCCCATCAGGACTAGCACCAAAATCTTGAACATTAAACACTGAACCAATAGCATGAACTTGAGAAACCTTAATTATTATCAAGAAAATGACAAATAAAGAAAGGGAATGAAAGAAAAAATGGGAAGAAGTCATTTCTTGTATTGTTTGATTTTGTGTTTTCCTTCAATACTTGTGGAAAATGTTAATTTTAAGTTGGGCAATTAAAATTGATTTATTGGAGTATTTATTTAGTCAAAATTTTATAGTCGAAAATGGAAATGAAACAAATCAAATCCCAATTTTAACGTGAAGATCAATCAAATTTTAACGAGGCATCTCACTTTCCACTTTATAAATATGTTATTAAGTTATATGGATCAACTTAACGATTTTTACATTATACTTTACTTAGTTTAACAAGTAATAGTAAATTAGTTACCATTTTAGGAAGTCACTTATTAATACTTAGTATATAACCTTACCTATAATTAGTATAACAAATATTCATATTCGGGATAAATGTATCCTTTGAGATTTACTATGTTGAGTTGCTTTTCTTATAATTCTTAATCACTGAATTAGGCAAAATAATCTATGGGTATAAAGATAGTTCTTATATTATTACAATCCTAAATCATTTATTTAATCACAAATATACTACTTGTAAATACCATGTTGATATTTTTACACCAGATAAAAGATTTTTATCATCACAATTGCTTAACATATATTCCATTATTTATAGGAGATATGGAGTATATAATTTCCAATAAACCAAAAATATGGTATACTTGTTGAAGTATATGATAGAGATTGCTTTGCCTTTTTTCTTCTTTTAAAAATCTTTAATAAGAATCCTATAATTGATTAAATCAGTTTTTTTTTAAAATAATAATAAATAGACAAAATATTAATTTGCAAAACATTACGCCAAGATTCAAGGTTAATTGATTTTATTTTATTTTTACCATTTTGGTATTTTGTTTGAAGAGATGAATGAAATAAAGTAGAAGATACGACTTTTTGTAACATTATTAGCGTTTGGAGGGGTAAATGATTTTTTTTTTCAAATGAGATTAGAGGAAATAGTTTTTTTTTTTTTAAACTTAAATAAATACATAAATAATTAAAAATTAAAAATTGAAGATTCTCTATTCAAATTCACTCAATTTGACATTTCGTATTCCAAATAACGTCACATAAAGTAACTCAAGAAGGAGCAAATTTTACCTACCGATAAACAAGCGAATTAGTTCGCACTCAATTGATACCATTTCATTACCAATATGATCAAAACATACTTTAATCACCAATCCAATTTGTAGTACAACTTCAACAACAATAATAATAACAACATACTCAGTATAGGTTTTACAAACTCTCACAAGTGAAATTTGAAAAAATAAAGAATATACACGAACCTTACTTTTATCTTATCAAGTAACAATAATACAACTCGAAATAAAAGAAATAAAATATATCATTCACACTTTTCATCTCTGCACAAGTAGAAGAATCCACCCCTCTTGAACTTTTACACATTTGAAGTATTGTCTTGTTTGACAATATGAGTTGAAGAAAAAGGAGCAGTAACATAAGTACCAGGTGGTGGGGTGGGTACCCCAAAGACTTGGGGATTGGTTTTTAAATCTTGTCTACCTTTAGCTCTTCCAAAGAAAAAACATCCAAATCCAATAAGAATTGTGAAGAGTATAAATGGAAGAGAAATAACAACAACCATACCCATCTCTCTTTTTATTCTAATGATCTAATTTCTTTGCTTTTAATGGAGTGTATAGAGAATATTTGTGTAGATGCTCAATTTTTATAGGCAAATGGAATTGGATTGTAACGTTAGGCATAACGTTCTACTTTTCTAACGGTTACTTTTTTTGTTTAATTCTGAAAAGAACATGAAATATATGTTTGATTGGATGGTTAAGGGTAGGTAGGGATGGAAATGGGTGGGGCAGATGCGGGGCTAGTTGAAGTGGGTTTTTTAAAAGTAATGTAGGGGTGGGGCGAGGTGCAGGGTGCGGATATATGGGATTTATGTGAGTTCAAATTTAATTTTAACTTTTTACATTTTATAAGAGTAATATATCATTATTTATTAAGATATTTCCTTTAAAGCTACTAAAATATTTAAGATAGTAAATGAAAATGGTTCAATAAAAAATAATCCAATTTTTTACATGTTTCCTAATTGACCTCTAAAAATAAATTTCTAAGTCTTATCTTTTAAATTAATACAACTGAATTTATTTTTATGAATTTTATTTTTAGTATCAAACTTAACTAGAAAAAATATTTAAAAAATTATTGGGACGGGTCTATGCGGGCCGGGTTAAAAATAAAAAAAATTGTTATGCGAGGCGGTGCGGAATAAAAAAATTGTGGGTTAAGCTAAACCCGCCCGGCATCACCCCATTGCCATCCATAGTTAAGGGTCTCATTTGGTAGCCTTTTTTATAAGGTGTATAAGAATACTATTAAATAGAATGTATTAGTAATGTTTGTATTAATATGCAGAATTATTTTTTTATGGATTATTTGATTTTGTGTATTAAAATACAATGCATTACATAATTTTCAAATATACTCTTCACAAATATAGTGGAAAAGATTTAAAAATATTTTTAGGGGCACTTGAGTTTTTAATCATGCTAATGCATTAAGGAGCCGTTTGGTAGGAGGTATTAATTAAAATAATCCTTGGATTAAAATTTAGTCCAGCCAATACAATGTTTGGTTGCACAATTTAACTCAAGCACACCTAATACATGAATAACTTAATACATCATATGTGGTCTTATCTAATACCAAGGATGTCTAGGGTTTACTAATCCTTGGATAAGGAATCAAATGACTGAATTGCCCCTCAATTTTTTTATACATCCTTTAGAACTGGCAAAGATATTCACGCTATTTTGCTCTTTGATATAATTTGTCTTGTTTTCATCAAAGTTATACGATTTCGTTTGTATTCAAATATTAACTGAAAAGGAATTTTCTCTCAAAACTTTTGCTACTGTTTTCATAGCAGTAGTTGGAGCTTGGCCTTCCTTATAGCTTTAAGAAAAAACAGTAGATCTCGTTGGCTATTGTTTTTTCCTGTTTTGTTAAGAGAGGAGGAAGGTAAGCCTGGGTCATGAGTACTTAAAATAATTTCATCTCGTTTATGACGTGAGACTTTCTCAAGTGAATTAAATTTGTTAAGCACTTCACATTCAAGTTTTAAACCACAATAAATATGATAATTATATTATATATATATAACATAATAATTCAAGGGTAAAATTGGAAAAAGGTAATTTTTAGAGTTCTAAACCAAACACAAGATTAGGTTAGAAACAATGAACCGAACACTTCATAAAAAAAAATCATGCATTGTTAATCGCTGCATTACTAATTCTTGCATTGATAATTCCTGCATTACTAATCTCTGCATTATTAATCTTGTATTACTAATATCATGAAATTGCAAATATTAGTAATACACAATACACAATAAAGTGTGTATAACTAATGCAAGTATAGACTAAAAAATTATACCAGACAAGTATTAATTATATATTACTATTTCTTATAAAACACTATACCAAACAACTGATTGAGTTAGGTCCATTTGACCATGAATATATATTACTTTTTTTCGAAATTAAATTGTTTAGCCATAAAATTTCGAAAAATACCATAATTTGAATTTATGATTGAACACAACTTCAAAAAAAAATTGCATTTTAATTTTTTTCAAATTTCATGTTGATGATCAGGCAGAAATGTCTGAAAAAAAAAGCAGTATATTTAAGGATATGAAACTTGAGAGTTTTGAACTGCACTAACCATTATTATTTATTTGAAACATTGTTTGAATTTGGAACAGACAAGCAGAGACCTTAATACTAGTAATAGTTCTTCAATGTAGCTGGTTATTTAAAATGAAAATTCATACTAAACAGATGATCATAAAAAAGTCGGAGAAATTCTACTGTTTTTCGAAATCAATTTGCAGGTTCATCAGCTTCAGGAGTCTCTTGTTCAGCTTTCTCTTGCTCAGCTTCCTGCACTTCCTTCTCTGTCTTCCTTCCTTTCTTCGATTTATAGTACACACTCATGAACGTTCCGATAGCTTTGTACTTCCTTCTGCATTGCTCGTACAGACTGTTATCAAACATCCTCCAGAAATTATTCTCTGTCAGCTCAGTCACCGCGTATTGAGCCTGAAATCCATGGTTTTCAATCAACCAAAGCTCAAGTTGCCGGCATTTCTCTGAACCATCAAATGGCTCACCCCTCAGGACTGCTCCGGGAACATAGTAGACACCAACATCAGTGTACATTTGTGCATATTCGGTGTCACCCTGCCTTTTGTGTTTCTCGAATCCTGGTTCAGGGTAGATCATTGGTCTCACAGGCAGCTTGTAAATTCTGTGTGGGCAGAGCCAAATGGGATATACCTAAACAAATTCAATTCAAATACAATCAGATTATGCTTTGTAATAAAAAATACTTCCTCCGTTACAATTTGTATGTACCAAAATGCCACGTGGAAAGTTAAAATTAAAGAGTTGCCAAAAATCAAAAAAGGAAGTAAGATAAACAAATTTTGAATGGAGGGGTATAAGAGTTTTACCTCCATCTCGCGGTGAACCCACTCAAGACAATCGCCGACCTTGTAAAGAGGAACAAGCAGATCCTGAATGACATGATGGTCATGGTAATAGTTTCTAATAGCCTCACTTTGTGTGGCTTTGAGCAGAGCAATCTTTGGTGGCATGAGCCATCCTAAGAGGAACCTAAACCAGAACTGATCACCAAATGGAAGAATTAGTTTCCCTTCCCAATACAACGATCTCGTGTGCCTGTGGTAGTAGTCCCTAGTTGGAATGTACTCCACAAACTCTCCTCTTTTCAGTGCGGTTTGAGCGTGTTGGTAAAACCATGGTTTGAACCACCAACCATAATTGTTGATTACATTACCCCTTCGTTTGGCTTCATTCCTCGAAGCATACATACCGGTCATCATAACACCTTCCGTTGGACCATAAATCATGCCTTCTACCATCTCTGGAACTTTAGAAGGATTGTCCTGATCTCCATCTTTAGGTGCAAAAGAATCCGCGTAACCCTGTGCAAGCTCTTTAAGATTACCCCTTACAGGTTTGTAGGTAAGTTTTACATATTGATCAACTGGTATAAGCTTGATTTCAGCTGAAACAAGAAGCCCTAATGTCCCTTGAGACCACGGAATAGCGTAGAAAAGATCAGAATACTCGTTGTCCTTTGTAGCTCTAACAACCTTTCCATCAGCTAGAACAACCTCAAGTGCTACAACAGTGTCAGAGAACAATCCAAATATGTGAGAACTTCCTTCGACCCCGAACCCATTGATCAAACCACCAACGGTAAGATCATCAAGCTCAGCGAGAACTGCAAGGGAAAGATTCATTGGGATAGTGACCCTTGACATTTGGCCCATATTGACTAGAGGCTCAACTTTGGCAACCATACGTTCCGTGTCAATATCAAGTATATTTCTAAACTTAGAAAGATCAACTTCAAAATGACGAGCACGTTTATAGTCTACGTTTCTCATTCCAACAACAACCCAAGGAGGCCTGGCCGTGCAGACTAGACCATCCTTTGCTGCATTCCTCTGTTCAAGGCGCTTCACAACCTCTTTAACATTCTCATCGTGTTCCATCTGGCGTTGCTTGTAAGATTTCTTCTCAGACTTCAAATCCCCTAGATATATGGAGAAGTAATACAAGAACGAGAATGGAAGGACAAAAAAGATAACAATGATCCATCGGAACGAAAGAAGAAAGTCCACCAACTGGATCTTCCTCCTAGGGTGAACGGTGGCCGCGGGGGCCTTAGCATCCGACATCTTGGAAACTTGAGGACGTACAACTGTTACAACGACGAATCAAAGTTATGAACCACAGCCAAGAAATGTACTACTTGTCATCAATCAATTGAGCACTACTTTTCTTATAAGAAACTCAATGCTATTGAAATAAACAACACAGAAGCTCTTCCAAAAACATAATGCTATTGAAAGTCAGATTAGCAACATGATGTAACAAGCATTTGGCGAAAAACGCCAAGTTCAGTATAATCTTGAAACTAAAAGTTGGAAATATGCACAATATGAATTATCAACTGATGTGAAGGTAAAATTGACTAAATATCGAGTCGAATGTCTGAATGGTCACTCAACTTATACTAATTCACCGTTAAATGTCACTAATCTAAGTTGCTTCCAAAAATCATCCAACTTTTTGACTAATTGACCTCCATGGTCATTTTAATTAGAAATACTATAATTTCAACTCTTCTTTTTTATATCCTCAGCCTCAATCCTCTTTCAAAAATATATCATCCATTCACAAAAAAAAATAAAAAAAATAAAGAGAAATAATCCTTTCCGCTTTCTCAATAATTTATTCAAGTTTAGGGAAGAACAGTAGTAAACGAAAACAGAGTAAGTAACTAATGACAATTATTGTTGACATGCAAAACTAACAAAATTACTAATATATGCTTCTAATTGCAGCATTACCAAAATAAGATTATGCTTCTTCACTTCAAAATTAACAACTCATTCCACAACAATATAATTTGTTCTTCACAAAATTTAGTTTCAACACTTTGGTCTATACAAATAACTTCAAAAACTTCAGCATGCATGAAACATGACTCATGAGCAACAAATTAATTTGTTCTACTCTAAATATGTCAAAATTCTTAACACTAATTATGATTTTTCATGTATAAAATTAGCTTAAATTTTACAAAATAATAATTATACTGAGAAATATTTGAGAAGAGATGAAAAATGAGTACCTGATTATTGGATTGCAGAATTTACTCCCCCCAAAATGAGAGATGGTTTAGCAAAAGGATGAGACTGTGCTTTATAGAGAACTTACAACAATAGGGGTATTTACGGAAAAACATGTCGTTTGGTTGGTGGGGGAGGACATTGACAAAAAATATATCAAATACACTCTTAAATTACGCGTAAATTATTAGTTTAATTTCTAAATTATTGATCGTCTTAAAATATTCTTTTTTTTTACTCTACTAACTAAATTTTAAATAATATATCCTTGATCTGACAATATAAATATATTTTCTAAATTTTCGCTAAATTCAAAAATATTTTCAATATTTCTCTTTTCCCATATGAACCATATCTATATTTAAATGATGAAACAAATCAATCATGAATATAAAAAAACGAAAATCATTTTATAAGTGAGATTAATATCTTTAGCCCACCATTTAGCCTACCAATCAAATGGCCCCACTACTTAACTATAATTGTTAGAAAAAGTATCACTGTAATTTTACATTCTTGATTCACTATTGAAGAGTCGTTAATTGTTCTTTATATACCGTTAAATGTCATTATAGTGATAATATCATTTGAATAATTATCATAGTGAGTTACTATATAGATTTTATTTTTGAAGAAAAGTAAGAAAAATAATTAATTTAATAATTTGGAATATAAAAAAGAGGCAATATATTTGTTAATTAAATTAAACTCAAATGGCATTCATCGTGAAGTATTAATCATAAATCATGATGTAAAAACACTTATTATATATTTTACTTATATATAATATATTTTCCACTAAATATTATTACATTGTAGTTTAATATGTCTAGTATAAAGAGATAATTTTACGGATGGTTTACTATTATAATGAATATCATTATTTTATAAGTAAAATATTATTAAAGAAACAATTAAAATAAACATGAAAAAATGGTTTTGCATTAATTAGGATCAAATCCTGATAATAAAATACTGTTACAACGAATAATTATTGATACATTAGCTGAGGTTTAATTTTAATAAATTTAAAATAATTATAGATACTACTTAATATTAAAAAAAAAAATCTTGATAAGTTAAATTAGATAACTAAATATAAAATTAATTTTTAATATATTGGGAAAAAAATAGGGAATAAAAATTAGAAGGGGAAAAGACAAAGTAACTTATCGCCCGCTGACAACCACGTGAACTTTGGCCCGCTTTCCAAGTGCATTATTTTTGCTGAAACAATAAATGATTTGTCTGCCACGTAAAATTATATTATATCCGTCCACTTTTAATTGTCATGTGTTTTTTGAAAATCAATTTAATTAATTTTTAAAGTTAAATTAGATTAAAAGTACCATGAATTGCAATATTAATCATGTTAATATGATGAAAAATATATAATAAAATATTTATCAAAATTATTATAATTTAACTCTAAAAAGAACACCACGTCAATTAAAAATTGACGGATGGAGTATATAAAACGTAGAATTTATTGAGTGCAAATGATGAGCTGAGAAAAATTGAGATATCTTATGTGATTATTTTGTCATTTTTTATAGTATGAAATAACTTATTATATAAATTATAAAATAAAGTAAATTATTTTGAACTTAAACTGATTACTTATCACACTTCACAAGATAATATATAAAAGACGTTTTATGATATTTCAAACCATTATCAATAAAATTAATTTCATAAAATTCACTTTTAATTAAAAAAAATATAAAACTTTTACACGTGTTCATTATTTATTCAAGATTCGCTTTGTTAATCAATCAATCTTAATAGCTGTTTCTCTGACCTTCACCTTGTTTATTGCTACTAAATTTATCCAAAAAATAAAACCAGATGAAATATAATACTAAAAAACTTGGGGAAAAAAAAATTCGAAAATTCATAGTTAAATGTGGTCTGCAACGTGTACATAGATTAACAAGATGTCAGAAAATATAACTATAGACAATGAGAGAGTGACCATTTTTTAAAATTAGAGTTTTTAATTAATTGTGACAGCCCATGTTAAAAATATTGTTGATTCGAAGATAGTCGTAATTGGATATGTGAAATTCATAATCAAATTATATTCTCTTGAAACCCCAAGTGACAGAATTGCCAACTACAGTTAATAATCCCTACGTTTTACTTTTACTTTTTCGGCAATTTCAAAAATAAATTCATTTTTTATTTTTATTATATTAAGAAAATACTATTTCTAATATATAAAATTACCATTCCTCCGTCATATTATGTGGTACGATATTTAAGAATTTTAAAAAATAAATTCCAGTCCGAAACAATTTTTGGATATTTATATGATGATAAATTATTACATAGAGTAAGATACTCAGATCAAGTACTTCCTTCTCCCAATTTAGAATGACTTTTGAAACTTTTAATCTAAAAGAAATCATAGATATTTGTATCTCTATAAATAATTTTATTAAGGACAAAATTGATATTTTAAAGTTAAATTATTATTAAATTTATAAATATGTCATTTTCTTTTAGACTGATTAAAAAAAACATAAGTCATATAAAATGGAATAGGGGAAGTATTACTTTCCTCTTATCCAATATTAATTGAATGATATAAAACATAAACTGTATTTTAACTTGGTCTCTACTGATATTTATGTTTTTCAAGTGTGCACACGTAGACATTTTACCTTGTGGGAAATTGAACAATAGAGAATGTATCTTACGCGACAAATTTGTATCCTACGTGAATTTCTACATATATAATATCATGTAGTATGTATGTGTCTACTTGTCCAATTTTATATAAGTTTAACGGATTATTTTTGCATATCCAAAATTAAAAGACACAGATAATAATTGAAACCAACTTAATAACATATTTATGTATTATGCCTAATTGAATTTGCGTTATACCACATACCCGAGATAAATATACATTAGCGAAGAGCCTCACAAAAAAGAAGGGTTTTATAAAATAAAAAAAATCAACTATTTTCTTAAATTTAGGAAAAAATAATTATTTTTAACGATGGAGGGAGTCTCAGACAATTTTATCAGACATGTTTAGCCATTTGATTCAAAACCATATTAAGAAATTATTGGAGTTAAAGTTTTGTTTGAACATGTAATTTGAATTGTTAACTTATATTTTTGTTCATACACATAAAAATTTAATAAGTTGCTATAAATATTAAAATTGCCTCAACTATTTATGCAATCTTGCCAAATAAGCAAAAGTTCATAACAAAAGTATAAATATACTATCACAAAGCTATGTTTCTGTTTTGAAAAAAAAATATAAAATTTATGATCAAACCTTAGTTTAATGAAAAAGAAAAATTAAACGTCAGTTGTAGTGTATTACTCTTTAATATAACGTTTGTTGAATAATAATATCATTAGTAACTATATCATCATGGCATCACTCTTTTAATATTTTCGTAAAAAATTGTATACATATAATTATTTATTTATTTTTGTAAAATACACTTGTGGGAGAATTCTTTATATTTAAAATATGTGAAATAAGGATATGAAATTTTCAAATCAAGCTTTTTGAAAATTTTGAAATTTATTCTCACTATTTTAAATTAAACTATATCTTCAAACGCTGATTTATCTCATAATTTTAAATCACGAAACAAAATTACATATCCAAATACTTATTTAATATGAACTACGAGAAATCTTTTTAAGAAAACGTTTGAAATTAAAATTGGACAAATAAAAATAAATTTAAAAAATCACAAAATAAATCTGGACCATTAAATAATTATAGTGACACGTGTATATTGTGACTGGACCACATAGTGTCGAGGAGCCAAGTCCGGAGTTGAGGGAGAACTATTCCTTTTCTTCTGCTATTTTTGGTTACGATTCCATTTGAGAATCACGTGCTCTATTAGAATATTTGTACTTGGCACGCCGTTAAAGAAAAAATAAAATAAATATAGATATTTGTGTGGCTAAAAATAATTTTATTATGTAATTTTCTTAACAAAATGAAAAGAGAAAATTTTAGAAATAACAAAAATAATAGACATATTAAAGTTAGATAGCTGCCTGGAACCACAAAGCTCCTGTAGATAGCAGTTGGTACTGGAGGAAGATTCACGCAATGAAAGGAAAAATGCAAAGTTGGTATATGCAAGATAGGTACAGGCTGACTAAGGGAGGTGAATACTCAATCACAAGGAGCTATATTGATCTCAGAGGGCATCACAACAGTTTACATATTGCTGAATGTATTTGGAGTGCAGTGGCTCAACCTAAACATAGGTTTATCCTCTGGTTGGCTGTCCAAGATAGATTGCTAACTAAGGAAAGGCTGTTGAAGATGAACATCTCAGTGGAGGAAGCTAATTGCTGTTTATGTGATGCTCAGAAGCTGGAGATAGCCAAACACTTGTTCAGTGAATGTCCATGGTTCATTGAGGTCAAGAGGAATGTTGAACAATGAACTTGCTTGCCGATACAATTGGGGGAGGTGAAGGAAGTACTGCTGAAAATTAAAAGGAAGAAATGGA
>JAJOOS010080928.1:0-11781 GCA_029582725.1 Solanum chiquidenum | reverse complement strand
TGTTGTTGAGGATATGTAAATTGTTAAAATGATTATTGTTGAGCTGGGTGCTATGTAACTGTGAATTGTTAGGTTGGGCTGGTTATATGCAGGTTGTAGTTGTAGAGGTTTGGTTGGTCTGTAAGGAGTACCCGTATTCTATCCCCTTAGCTTGTGTTTAGAAGTGTACTTGCTGAGTACCGTGTGGTTTGGTACTCACCCCTTGCTACTACATTTTTGTAGGTTACTAGTCCGGACTTTTGTGATATTTTCTCTTCTCCTTGTCTGAGGCTTCTTGTGGAGGTTTGTGAGGTAGCTGCTTTTCATTTCAGCGGACCTTCTTTCTCATTAATTATGATTTTGTTCTATTCTAGAAACAAGGTCATTTGAGATTTGTGTTTCTTTTGAATCAATTGTAATACTTTAGAGGCTTGTACACGTGGCAACCGGATTTTGGGGATATTTTTGAGTTAATTATGAAAAAAAATCGCATTTTATTGTAATGGGTGAGTGTTAGGCTGACTTGTCTTGGAGACGTCTGTACTTATCTTCGAGAGGCTATAGAGACTTTTAAGAAAAAAAATCTTCACTTGTTGAATCTCTATCGTGCATCATTTGTCTGTTTTAATTCTTATCATCTCATTCCATTCTCTCTCACTTATAGTGATGAGTCGTGTGCGGTTCCTTAAGTTAGAAGTTGGTGTATCGTGTATGGCTTGGAGGTTAGACCTGATACTAAGGTGAAAGTGATAGATTTATAAAAGGATGTGTGGTCAGATTTGGAATGTTCAATTTGAAAGGGTTGAGTTAGGTGATGGCTCGACGATTTTTTTTTAGGATTTCTAAATGATGAGGTTGAATAATGGTTTGAGGGACTTTATGAATGTGTTATCCTTTTCAGGTTAGTTTCCCCAACTAAGAAATAGTATTTGTGTGGTATAGGTAATATCTCTAGTGGTTCGATAATTGAAAGTGGAATAATTAGAAGGATGGCTAGATAATGAATATTGTAACTATGGAAAATACAGTAAGTAAAGTTGTCATAACATGTATGAGTTTCTTAGCGATTAATGAGAATGATGTTGGGCAAATTGAGGTCAGAAAATTTACTACGATTTTATAGATTGTGTGAATATCAAAGAAAGTCATGATACGACTACTTAGTATCGATGCTTACTTGGTTAGAGTTATGGAGTGTGTTAATTCTACTATCGATATGATCTATGAAATAGTGCATAACGCTTTGGACTAGAGACCAAATAGATTTGGTAATGTACTAGAACCACTCAACGGATTGAAATATGTGAGATTTAGGTACAATCTTCTCGGCAGGTATGATGTATTCTAGTGGTGGATCTAACAAACTTTCATGATGTGGTACTAGTGGTATATGAAAACGAATACGTTGATGTCAAGTGCGATTACTAACTACTTAAAGAGTTATCAGTTGTATCGCATGCTCATATAATGAAATTCGATGTTGTATTCACATTTGAGAAACCAACTAGCTTGTTACTACAGACGAATGAGTTAAGCATTATTTATAAGAGAAATTTTAGTGGTGGATCTTTGGTATGGTATTAATACATGTAGGTTGTGAAGTGTATCTCGAGGATTTTTAATGAGTGGTGATTTCATTGTAAGCTCCAAGGGAGTGGATTGATATCGGAATGAAAAGCTTATGGGTAAATAATTTTTCTAAGAATTTACTTGTGCGAAGGCAATTAAGAATTTTACTAAAAAAGTGCATATAAAGAAAAAATTAGGTGCATCCTTTGGATGGTTGGCATAGTAGGGTTTGAGGTGTCATATTGATGACAAGGTTGACTTCGTGGTGACGACAAGCGCTAACTAAGCATGACGGTAATAAGGAATTGTGATAGATTGTGAGTGAGATGCAACTTTATAATAAGGATTATTGGTTAAACAAATTTTGTATAGTAATAAGGACTTGCGAGTATCTAATGTTGTGGTTTTCTAGTATTTGGTGAGTAACGTGATTGTACGGAAAGTTTTAGGAGATGCAGGGACACCGCTCGAATAGAACTTAAAGGAATTAAAGTCATAATGAAAAAAAATGTTGGATGAAGGGTAGCCTTCGAAAGGAGGTGAGAACAAGAATATTTTATTCTGATTGCAAGGGCTAAGGAGGTATCTTTAAAGGGGTTGAGAATTGAGTTCAGAGACACGTGGTTTCTTTTGTTTTGCTCTTGTTATGGTAATAGTGTCACGAGTTCTTTCATATTGGTTAAATAATATTTGATAAAATTTTAAAAAAGAAGTTTACAGATATTTGACTTGAGTGTGATGATAAATTCTTTTGTGGTTTTGAGTTTGATAATGAGTATGGTTCGATTTTTAGCGAAGGATATGATAAGATCGATGGAGAGTCAATCAATGACAAACTAAGATACTTGAATTCATAAAAATCTTCAAGGTATGAGCTATTGTTGATAGATAAAGGGATTGGGTTATGCGATTGGATTCAAAATTTAAGTTTTTCATGATAAGTTTAGGTTTGTGGTAGTGTGTTTTGTCAAGGTAAGAAATGATAGATCGCATTGAGTATGAAGCATTTGGAAGGACTTTAATTAATTTGAGTAGTAAATTGGATTACTTTTGATTGTTATACCTAAGGGGAGTTTTACGTAATGTTTTGATTTAGAGGATAAGATAGAAATATCATTGGTTGTTGGTCAAAGGATAAGATTGGTAAGCAAGTCAGCAAAAGGAAAAAAAAGTCTGGTGTATTGAAGAGTTCAAGGTATTTAACATTTGCGCCATGGGAAAAATTTAAGAGATGTGAAGGAATGAGACCTCTCATATAGACTTTTGGGTTAAAGATAAAAGTTGTATGGATTGTCATATATAGGTTTTAATATGAATATAGATGTGAGTTGGTTCGGTATAGACTTACTAGGATTTTATCATCGACTTTTATAAAGATTGAGTTTTGGTTTGGGTGACAAGCAATGATGTGTGAAGATTCTATGTGGTTATGTCAAGCTTGATTGTTCAAAATATGATAGGTAACTTATGGATGTTCAACAGTGTGGACCTACAGTTCTACATGATTAATGAGGATTTTGAAGGAATTGAAACTACTTTGTTGATGGGACGATATAGACTATTATGATATTTTACATAGGCATTTGATGGTGAGTAGAGGTTATGAGCTTATAGTATACATAATTATTGGAGTGACCAATGGCGTCTTTGAGTTTTGGCATGAGGTACATGATGGTATGAATGGTAGTTGAAAAATGGTATGTGAAAGTTCGTGTGAAGTTGACATTGGGTGTGGTTCAATTATTTTACCTCAATGGGAAAGTATTTTTAGATTTGAAATTAGTGCTATTAGTCTTGGGTGTGACTCATATCTATCATGTAATGCTTAAATGGAAAGAGAGGGACCCATATTTTAAAAAATATAGAGGCTACAATATGTTTGCTAAGAAGACTTTGATACTAGTGAAACTTTGAGAGTAAGATAAATGGTTGGTGTAGTTATTATGTTTGTTGGTTTTAAGAGTGTTAGCTTCAATGGGGTACTGTGAGAAGTATGTGTTGATGAATCAAGTATTTGTAAAATTGTAATGGGGATCAGACTGGTTGATTGTGGGTGACTAGAAATCAAAGAGATATAATTAGATGAATGGAAATGTTTGATATGGGCACTATGGAAGGAGTATCTAGAGTTATTCAACTGTGGTTCTGTATATTCTTATGTGACCAACTACTTCATTTTGGACGTTGTTTAGAGTATGATTCACTTTCTATGTTCGTGTGTGTTTTCGCTTCTACGGGTGAGTTCCTAGTGGTGGATCGGGTGTACCGATCCTGTGATTGTCCTCTTGGTAGGGTGGCATCCTTGGTTAGACTTGTTCATTTCAGTTATAGAAGATTTGATGTTGTTTGGGATAGTTGAAGTATACTAGTGATTCTACACGCACAACCTTGCTTAACAGAATTCATAGAAGTGCTACCATGATACTTACAGTTGTCTGATAGTCTTAATATTCATCTCGTCATCGAGGTCACGTTCTGAATATGTGTGATTGAATGAAGGGAGCATTGGATCTAGCTTTACCGTTCTTAAAGGTTGTCTACAATAATAGCTATTGATTTAGCATTTTGATAGTGTTGTTAGAGGTTCTGTTAGCTTGGGTGTATCGCTAGCTAAGTGGTTACTTGATCTTGTTCTTCTTTGGGTTAGATAAGTTTGATTCTCCCTTGATTAGTACTTGATGTCTAAAGATCAGATTTTATTAACTTAAGCTCGTGAAAAGATTGTGTTGTGAAAAGGGAATATTCATAAGATCTATGATGGTTTGTGCATTATGAGTATGTGGTGGTTGGTTCAAGTTCACTTCTAATTGTAACAAGTATTGCTTCGGGATTGTATCATGGTTATGTGAGAAAATGTTTGTCATGACGGTTGTTTTATGGTTTAGAGGGTTTCGATTTAGAACGGGTCCATGGGTTAGTCTGTGGTTAGGTGATCTCTTGATTTATAGGTCTGCAAAGTTTTCTTTTCTTTTCTTTCGAAAGCTCAGTTCTTCATAGTTGAGCTTGATGGATGGTCTTAAGGATGAGCTCACCTGGACAGGTAAACATCGATTCTAGAAATCAGACATCAGTCTTTTGGTAGTGTTGGTTATCTTCCTTCTTCTTCTTCCTTATGTTCGAGGATGAACATGGTTTTTAGTGGTGGATAATGTAATGACCCGGAATGTCATTTTTGGAATTTTTCATAAAAAATTACCATTTTAGCCCTCTCGATAGCTATCCCAAGTCATTTATGATCAATCGTTGAAGTTGATTTGAGAATTTTGAACTATTAAACAATTATGGTTATTCAATTAGCGAAAAAATTGTTTATAATTAATTTTATTAAGTGGTTAATGGCCAAGTCCATAACCCTATACCACTTGACCCATGTACTAATTAAATTAAAAGGGGTTTATTAAATTTTGGGTCATAATTAAAGAGGAAAAAGAAAGAGTCAGATCGGAACTCCCAACTTTAGTTGCGGCGTCGATAATGTTGCGTCTGTGCTTCAGGTATATTAATTTCTAGCCTAGTTCACTTCGTTACTGTTGGAAGTTTCTTCTGCTGCCAAAGTTAGTGGAGAAATATGATGGTAAATTAATGTCAATGTAATGATTAGTTAATTATTGGGCAAGAAAAGTTTTTACATCTTATTTCATATTAATGTCTTTAATTTTATACTTGTTTGAGTACTTGGAGAGGTCAGTGGAGCAACTTTTATGATTTTCAATATTCTTTTATGGTTAGAACTTAATCTTTTAAGCTCACACAAATTATAATTTTAGTTCAACAAGATGAATGCACTCCGTCAGAAAATAGTAGAGGGACTTACCTATAATTTTCTTGTTAATTTTATTGGGATTCGTGGGCTTTTCATGTTAATCTGGTATAATATTTTAGAATAAGTAATTAAATATTGGTACATTATATTATATGAAAACTATTAGATTGTGATATTTGGAGAGATTAGAACTTAACCCTAGACTTGAAATTTGGAGAAAAGTGAAAGAGCTGACATGTTATTGGCATCAAGATTAGGAATTTGAAAATCTTATTGTGATTATTAATGTGAATAGATTGCTTTGAGTTGGAAGTTCAACGAAAGGGGAAGGCTCAAGTCCCGGAGTAAATTCTTATTTGATTCAGGCAAGTAGATTTTTAAACCCTTGTTAAGTGTATGGAATTCGTGTATTTCCTTGTAATATGTGTTTGGGGGTAATGAGACTTGGTGATGGGTTAACTTGTCCACATTGATTAATTCTAATGATGAAAAAGGGGTAATAAAAGGCAATGTGATTAATTATTTGTGTGTGATGTGTGGAGAATTATTTGTGACAGGCATTGGTACGAGTACCGGTGTTATAAAGGGAAATTTTATTACTATAGAATGCGGATTGTAATCCAAGAATGCCAAAGCATATGGGCATTAGCTGATATATTATTGACTTGAATTATTATGTGTGATTGTGTTCTTTATTGAACCCGTATACTGGTGATAGCTGAGGTGATTACATATCATATTGATATTTGATTGAGATGCATCATCCCTTTTATTGAAATCATATTGTTCACATGCATTGACATGAGATTGAGTATAAGTTGGGCACGTGGAGATCGTCCGTGCTGGGGATGGTAAGATGTTAAAATTATAATTTGGGCACGTAGAGATCGTCCGTGCGAAATTTATTTGATTTATGACAGTGCGTTGAGATCGTCCGCACAGACACGTGGAGATCGTCCGTGTCGGTATATGGACCTCGCGAGTCCCCCATGGGTCATGAACTCTCGATGTATTTTTGAGGAGTATCATGTATATACGATGGAGAGAGTACTTATTTTAAGGCATATCATTTCATTGTGTCTATTGCATTGCATCCCATGACATCCTTCATTCTTGATGATTATGTGTTTTATTTGTGGTTGAAAAGTATTTGATATTTGATTACCTATATTAATGAACTTGATCTTGTATGTTGCTGATATTTGTGAGTGCCTTTTTGTGGAAGTTGTGTTGTTAAGGATATGTAATTTGTTAAAGTGATTGTTGTTGAGCTGGGTGCTATGTAACTGTGAACTGTTAGGTTGGGCTGGTTTTATGCAGGTTGTAATTGTGGAGGTTCGGTTGGTGTGTAAGGAGTACCCGTATTCTATCCCCTTAGCTTGTGTTTAGAAGTTTACTTGCTGAGTACCGTGTGGTTTGGTACTCACCCCTTGCTACTACATTTTTTTTGTAGGTTACTAGCCCGGACTTTTGTGATATTTTCTCTTCTCCTTGTCTGAGGCTTCTTGTGGAGGTTTGTGAGGTAGCTGCTTTTCATTTCAGCGGACCTTCTTTCTTTTTAATTATGATCTTGTTCTATTCTAGAAACAAGGTCATTTGAGACTTGTGTTTTTCTTTTGAATCAATTGTAATACTTTAGAAGCTTGTACACATGACAACCAGATTTTGGGGGTATTTTTGAGTTGATTATAAAATTTCCGCATTTTATTGTAATGGTTGAGTTTTAGGTTGACTTGTCTTGGTGGGATAAGACGAGTGCCATCACGTCCATTTTTTGGTCATGACAACATGGTATCAGAGCCCAGGTTCATAGGTCTCACGTGTATACAAGTCGAGTCTAAGTAGAGTCTCGGGAATCGGTACAGAGACGTCTGTACTTATCTTCGAGAGGCTATAGTGACTTTTACGAAAAATCTTCATTTCTTGAATTATTATCGTGCATCCTTTGTCCGTTCTGATTGCTTCATTCCATTCTCTCTCACTTATAGTGAGGAGTCGTGTGCGGTTCCTTAAGTTAGAAGTTGGTGTATCGTGTATGGCTTGGAGGTTAGACCTGATACTAAGGTGAAAGTGATAGATTTATAAAAGGATGTGTGGTCAGATTTGAAATGTTCAATTTGAAAGGGTTGAGTTAGGTGATGGCTCGATGATTTTTTTTTTGGATTTCTAAATGATGAGGTTGAATAATGGTTTGAGGGACTTTATGAATGTGTTATCCTTTTCATGTTAGTTCCCCAACTAAGAAATAGTATTTGTGTGGTATAGGTAATATCTCTAGTGGTTCGATAATTGAAAGTGGAATAATTAGAAGGATGGCTAGATAATGAATATTGTAACTTTGGAAAATACAGTAAGTAAAGTTGTCATAACATGTATGAGTTTCTTAGCGATTAATGAGAATGATGTTGGGCAAATTGAGGTCAGAAATTTTACTACGATTTTATAGATTGTGTGAATATCAAAGAAAGTCATGATACGACTACTTAGTATCGATGCTTACTTGGTTAGAGTTATGGAGTGTGGTAATTCTACTATCGATCTGATCTATGAAATAGTGCATAATGCTTTGGACTAGAGACCAAATAGATTTGGTAATGTACTACAACCACTGAACGGATTGAAATATGTGAGATTTAGGTACAATCTTCTCGGCAGGTATGATGTGTTCTAGTGGTGGATCTAATGAACTTTCACGATGTGGTACTAGTGGTATATGAAAATGAATATGTCGATGGTAAGTGTGAATACTAACTACTTAAGGAGCTATCAATTGTATCACATGCTCATATAATAAGATTTGATGTTGCATTCATATTTGAGAAACCAACTAGCTTGTTACTACGAACGAATGGGTTAAGCATTATTTATAAGAAATTTTTAGTGGTGGATCTTTGGTACAATATTAATGTGTCTAGGTTGTGAAGTGTATCTCGGGGATTTCAAATGAGTGGTTATTTCATCGCAAGCTCCATGGAAGTGGATCAATATTAGGATGACAAGCCTATAGGTAAAGAAAGTCTCAACGAGTTTACTTGTGTGAAGATAATTGAAAATTTTAGTAAAAAGTGCATATAAAAAGTGGGTTAGTCCTTTGGATTTGATTGGTATAATTGGGTTTAAGGTGTCATATTGATGAAAAGGTTGACTTCGAGATGATGGAAGTGTCTGATAAGCATAATGATAATAAGAATTTGTGATGAAATTGTGATTGAGATGCAACTATATAATAAGGATTGTTGGCTAAATAAATTTTGTATGGTAATAACGACTTGCGAGTATCTAATGTTGTGGTTTTCCACTATTTGGTGAGTAATATGATTGTATGAAAAGTCTTAAGAGATGTTGGGATCCCGCTCAGATAAAAATTAAAGTAGCTAGAGTTAAAATGAAAAAAAAAAATAGTAAGATGTAGTGTAGCCTTCGGAAGGAGGTGCGAGCAAGATTATTTACTCTAATTGCAAGGGCTAAAGATGTATATTTAGAGGGTTGAGAATTGGGTTCAGAGACATGTGGTTTCAACTGTGTTGCTCTGGTCATGGTAATAGTGTCACATGTTCATCAAATTGGTTAAAAATAATTGGGTAAGATTTGAGAAAGAAGTCTACACATGTTTGACTCGAGTGTGGTGATAAGTTCTTTTACGATTTTGAGTTTGGTAACTGGTACAATTGAATTTTAACGAAGGATACGGTAAGATTGATGGAGAGGCGATCACTGATAAGCTAAGATACATGAATTCAAAAAACAAATTCAAGGTATGAGCTAATGTTGATAGATAATGGGATTGTGTTACATGGTTGGAATTATTTTTTTCAAATTTTCATGGTGAGTTTATGTTCATGGTAGTGTGTTTTGTCAAGGTATGGATTGGTAAAGTAAGAAATGATAGATCGCATTGAGTATAAAACATTTGGAAGGACTTATGCATAATTTGAGTAGTGAATTTGGTTACTTTTGATTGTTATACCTAAGGGGGGTTTCACGTAATGTTTTGATTTAGAAGATAAGGTAAAAATATCATGGGTTGTTGGTCAAAGGATAATATTGGTAAGCAAGTCAGTGAAAGGAAAAATAATCTGGTGTATTGAAGAGTTCAAGGTATTTGATATTTGTGTCATGGGAAGAATTTAAGAGATGTGAAGGAATAAAACCTCTCATATAAACTCTTGGTTCAAAGTTGAAGGATGTATGTATTTTCATATATAAATTCTAATATAACTATGATTGTGAATTGATTTGGTATAGACTTACTAGGGATTTATCAACAATTTTTATGAAGAGTGGGTTTTGAATTAGGTGAAAAACAGTGACGTTTGTAAGATTATGTGATGTTATGTGGGGCTAAATTGTTCAGATTATGGTAGGTGACTTATGGACACGCAACAGTATGGACCTACAGTTATACATTGTTATTGAGTATTTTGAAGGGGTTGAAACTACTATATTTATGAGATAATCTAGACTGTTATGATGCGTTACATAGGCATTTGATGGTGAGTAGAGGTTACGAGCTTATAGTATATAGAATTATTGGAGTGACCAAGAATTTCTTAAGTGTTGGTATAAGGTATATGATGGTTTTGAATATTAGTTGAAATTTGGTATTTGGAAAATTACATGTAGTTGACATTGAGTGTGATTCAATTATTCTATCTTGATAGTAAAGAATTGTTAGATTTAGAATTAGTGCTATCAGTCTGGGGTGTGACCTGTATTTGTCATGAAATGCTTAAATGGAAAGAGAGGGAGCGATAGTTCAAAAATTTGGAGGCAATAATGTGTTTACTAAGAAGACTTTAATACTAATGACGGGTTGAGAGTAAGGTAAATGGCTAGTGTGGCTATGACGTTCTGTTAGTATTAAGAGTGTTGACCCTAGTGAAGTACTATGAAAAACATATGTGGTTCTATAAAATAAGTATGTGAGCAATTATAATCGGGACTAGATTGGTGATTTTGGGTAACTAGAAAATTAAAGAGATAGAGTCATATGAATGGACATTTTTATATGGGCTCTAAGGAAAGAGTATCTTATGTTATTTGACTTTGGTTCCGTACATTCTTATGTGACCAACTTCTTCGTTCTAGACATTATTCGAAGTTTGATTCACTGCTTATGCCAGGCATGTTTCCATATCTATGGGTGAATTCCTAGTAGTGGATCGGGTGTACCGATCCTGCGATTGTCCTCCTGGTAGGGTGGCATCCTTGGGAAAATTTGGTCATTTCAGTTATGAAAAAATTATTATTTTTGGGATAGTTGAAGTATACCAGTACTTCTACACACACAGCCTTGCTTATGAGAATTCATATAAGAGCTACTGTGAAGATTTATTGTCCAAGAGTGTTGTTAGAGGTTCTGCATTTTGAAGTGTATCATTTGTTGGGTGTTTACTTGATCATTATCTTCTTTGGGTCAGCTAAGTTCGTTTCTCCCTAGATGAGTACTCAATGTCTAAAGATCCAATTTTTATAACTCAAGTTTATGGAAAGATTGTGTTGTGAGAAAGGAAACTTGATAAGATCTGTGATGGTTTGTGCATTATGAGAGTCTGGTGGTTGATTCAGGCTCATTTCTGGTTGTAGTCAGTATGGATTCAGAATGTTATCTTGGTTATGTGAGGAAAGATTAGTCATCATGGTTGTGTTATGGTCCAATGAGTTTCAGTTTAGATTGGGTTCATGAATTAGTTTGTGGCTTGATAATCACTCTTGATTTATAGATCTTCCAAAGTTTGATTCGAAAGTTCAGTTCTTAGTAGTTGATCTTGATGGCATGGCCTTAAGGAGGAGCTCTCTTGAAAAGATGAACACCGACTGGTAGGTTATAACTCAAGCTTTTGATAATGTCGATTATTATTCCTTCTTCTTCCTTATGTTCGAGGACAAACATGATTTTTAGTGGTGGATAATGTAATGACCCAGACCCGAAATGTCTTTTTTTGATAATTTTGAATAGTCATTTAACTTTAGTTAATTAATTTGCGGGTAATTTTTTTTTTATTGTTAATAACAATGGGTCAAATATGAAATATTAAAATAGGTTAGTAGGAATTATTATTTTTAATACATAATTAATTTAGAAAAAAAAATAAAAAGAAGAAAGAAATTCTTCTGTGCCTGCGGCGAGCACAAACACAGAGAAGGGCGCCGCATGGAAGATCGCAATATAGGTACGCCAACCCTTACATAGATATCTATTTTTGTTCTTAATTCTCTTCTTATCAATTAAACAAATGATTAATAATGATTGAATATTAGGTAATAATAACTACATTAAAAAATTCAATTTAGAGGAATTTATTGTTGGTTTGGATCATATGTTGAGGCGTGGAAGTTCTCACGCGTGACAAATCAGTCGCCAACGATTATGGTCTATTCACTTCCTTCATTTATAAGGTAAATTTCTTTGGTATAATGATCGTAATTTAGTTAATGAGCTTCGTGGTTAAGTCCTAGTTTGGTTTCGG
>JAJOOS010080926.1:0-11254 GCA_029582725.1 Solanum chiquidenum | reverse complement strand
CTTAAGGATCACTTGGGTGTGGTGTGGAGAGGTAGTATGGGCTGCCTCACCATGTCTTACTTAGGTGAGTCTTGGGATGACATTTGATGAGTGTTCTAGTTTTATGAAGTGACTTGTTGACTTACGTGCTTATATGTCTTATGTGATTAATTGGTGAAGGTTGAGGTATGCATGGTAAGTGCACTTTGTGTGACCTTAAGGTGGTGCCTTAGTGTGGGTGATGGTATGGGACGTTGCCCATACACTGCACAAGGGTATTGCTTAAGGGCTACTTAAGGTGGAGGTTCAAGGTAAGAAGGTAAAGGTAAATGGGTTATGTATGTATATGATGAATTGTGAAGCATATGACTTTGTATTGTTGGTTGTGACTTGAAAGGTGCCTATTATGTTGATGTTCATGAGATTTTATCAAAATGGCATGAAAGCATTGCTTCCAAACAAATGTCCTTTTTAGCATGTTTTGCGTATCTTCATACTTAGTACGTGTGTTGTACTAACCCCTTTCTTCTATTTTACCTCAAGATTAGAGGTCTATGTTTAGAAGTTTCTTAGTCATTGTAATAGACACTTAAGTTTCATTTCATTTGAAAAAGGGTCGTGTCCCTTAGTACGGTTTAAGTTCTTGTCTAAGATTGGCTAAAGAGACTTAGTAGTTTCGCTTGCGTATTGATGTTTTCAAATGTTGGTGACTCTTGAAGTCTTATGATTTTATTGAACAAAGTTTTAAATTCTTAGTGATTTTTATGATCTATGCGATGAATGAATGCTAAGGCTTGTATAAGACCTCCGAGAGGTCGAATACGCATGTAACGGTTAGGGGGTGCTCTCGGGTCATTACATGTGCGACGAGTCTAGATCTCATTTTGTGATGGTGTGGGGAGTGGATGTGACTCTCACTCCCGCGGTTCTGAATGAATTAGTTGGCACTTCACCTAATGCTGATCCATTGGTGCTGACAGGGCTGAATATTTGACCACCTTACCGGGCCATCCGATACACCCTTTGTGGCTCCCAGTCGATGGCGCAGTGGACTAAGCCCAATACAAAGAGGTTTCACCATTCTCTTCCTTATGCGCACATGATCAGAGAAGCTCGAGTATGGTTGAAAATCATCATGAATTGTTTGATACACGGGCTGCACTACACGAATATTACTCAGGATAGAGTGTGCTTGGTTTATTCCTTGATGACTCCCACTGAGTTGAATATTGGTGATGCTTTACAATTGCCTACGAGGAAGGCCCGATTCATAAAGGGCGCAGATACGCATTTGGAGGTATCATTACTAGACTTTGTCGTGCTGCAGCTGTACCATAGGAGAGCTTGGACATATGGAACCACTGTTCCTAGCGCCAATATATATAACGAAGACAAAGGGGCCCAACACTGAGTTCAGCCCAACAGTCACTATTGTGGAGCGCCATAGACGTGATGAGCTCATTATGGCCCGGATGTATCGGCTGGAGATGTTGCGCCACCAAAATGGTTGTCGGGCGCCGACTGACGTGCAATTGGGGGAAGTAGAAAGGTGGTACCCACTGAATACACATGCTAAAGCCTTGCTTGGCATCGAACCTGAGTTCCATGAGCCGGTGGATGATGATATTTTGACAGACGAGGACATGCTGTGCAGTGGTTCTAACATGGACTCCGACTTTGAGACGGAAGAGGTTGACCCTACCCAGGCCGGTGATGATGTTGACAGTGGAGATGCCATGGAGGACTGAGCAGGGACTGATTCCCCTTACATGTATACTATCTTTGTGATTTTTTGAAGCACTGGGGACAGTGCTAATGTTTTAAGTGTGGGGTGGGATGCAATTCTCTTTGCGTTGTATATATTATTGAACATTGGTAGTGTCGTGTCTGTCTTTTAGTTTATGTTTTTATTTGGGTTCCTTGGAGGTTGTTTTCGGTATTTTGGCCAAAAAGAGTCCCTTTTAATCGTACAAAACCACATAAATATTTTGTCTTTTTACAATTGATTCAGTCGGCGTAGTTGAGTCGCATTGCCCTATGATAGATGGATGACGACCGTCTTAAGGGAAATTTTCATCATTGAATCATAGGTATGGTATGTGCTGAATTTTGAAATTTCGAAAGGAGATTGTATGAAAGCATGTTGGGAAATTGATATGTGAATGTTGTTGAATTCTTGTACTTGAATTTAATGATTACAACTTACACTTAAATGGAACCCTTGCATGAATTGATTGTGTTACCTGTGATTGATCCATCTTGAGTAGAACTTTTTCCATGAGCAGTGAGGTATTTTAGTATCCATGTAATGCATCTGAGTCTAGATTATGCCTGGCATGTTATTAAAGCGAAATAAAAATTATTGCTTTGTTTACACTACACCATTTTAGGCCTAAGACAACACTAAATCTGGACAACACTTGTAAAGTGTTGCCTAAAATATTTTTGGCTACGCTTTTAAAACATATCCTTAGTTTTTACCATTTGGCTACGGTAATTTTGGCAACACTTATAAAGTGTTCTCTTTAGTACTATAGGCTACACTTTATAAGTGTTTCCACATCATGATATAATTAGAAATGCATATTTATACATATGACTACACTTATAATGTGTGATATTTTTACAATTCTTAAAACAACACTTTACAAGTGTGGCCTTATAATTTTCCTATATTTTTCACCAAAATAATGTATTCCCCCCAATATATTTAAGTCTCCCTCCAATTTCTAATTGGTAAAAAATAACCTCAATATAAACATAACTCTAAAAACATTTTGCCCCAAATTAAAATGCTCTCCTAGTTGCTCTTTGCCTATATCACTGCTCAAAAGTTAAACCCTACTTTCTCTCCTTCTCATTTCCACCCCAAAAATTCTCCATTGTAACTTTATCGATGTTTGGTTGTGATTTCCTTAATTGTTCTTCACCTTTATGGGAGAGACTAGAGAAACAATTCGAAGAATTCCAGATCTGGAGGAATCGGAGACTCTACATGATGTGGCGATGGAGATAGATTCAGCCACTCAGCTCATATATGTTAGTCTTCTTCTCGATATCATTCTCGCCCTATTGTAAATCAGGTTTTGCTAGAATTTTGCATGAGCGTCAGCAATTTTGAACTATGTTCTTCGTTCTTTTGCTCTATTTGTTGGTCCTGGTATTGATAACTGCTTTTGACATCTTCATTCTACTTCTGAAGTTCTTAAATTTATACTTTGTTTTCATTCTACTTATGAAGTTTTTTATTTTTTACTTTGTTTACCTTTTGGGCTTCTTAATCGTAGTTGTTTGTTAATTTTGAAGAATTTGATTGTTGATCACACGCCTCTTATAAGAATTCATGTGCATCGGTGTAGGTTCTATTTTATGTAACTGATATGTCCATCATTGAACAGCTCAAGATTTACATTATTTATTACTACTAGACAATAATTGTAAGCAATATGTCATAACATTAAAAATGATTTTTGATAAAATTTCAGTTCCAATCTTGTATATTTTTATTGTGTAATATGATTGTCTAATACCTAAGAATAATCCACCATAGAAAACAAAATAGCTGGCAGAAAACAATGAAGAACCTGCACAAATATAGTAAAAGTTTTCTTGCAAAATTTATTAAGAAGAAGCCAACATTTAGACGGTATAAGGAGATTTTTTATGTGCATCTAATGCAGTCAAGTTGTTTGATAATATGCTTGAAGAATTGAAGTAACTGAATTTTATTTATTACTTTTATTACTTCTTTTCATAGGAATTCTATCACTTAGGTATGAACTTAATTATGAGAACATATAGTTGTATATATCCTGAAAATAAAAATATATATAGTTAGACTTTGAATATAGTTAGCGTCAGGATATGCAGTTGTTAAAGTGTATTATATTGTTCACTATCATATTTTGATCATTTATCAGTTGCTTTCCAATGAGCAAGATATTTGTTGGCCAACGCTGATCTAAAGTTAGGCTGTCTATCTTCCTCTTAAAGTATAGTTGTTAGCAATTGAACATGCCATCAAGTGAGATCATTGCATAGAGGTCGATTCTTCGGAACTTAGTCATTCTCTAGTTATGTAGGTTAAATATATAAAAGAGTTTTATCCAAATTTATACAAGCCTTTGTTGATTCACTCCATTTTTGAGAAAATGAGCAACTTGATTATGTTTATTCATGACTTTTGAGAACTACCAAATGAAGTAAGAGGTAAAATGAAGATATCCTAATTTTTGAGTTAAGAATAAAAGATGCCTGAAAGTAGATTTGAAGATGTGGTGTGATTATTCTTTAGTCCTCTGTTTCTACTTTTTGGAAATTGAAAGGAGGGAAAACTCCATTTATAATCCTTTAACATACTTTATGCATTTACATTTTTAGAAAGCTATGGCTTAATCAAGAGTTAATTTTAGCAAAAGATTGGACATGTCCAATCTTGAAACTCTTGAATAGGGTAGGCATTGCATACCTCTTATACATGTGTTTTGTTATTTGTTATTAACATACGAGGTAGGGGTCATTCCTAAGCCCCATCTTGAAGTGGCTTTAAGGGGAAAAAACCCATTCATTGTGCATTTTAAGGATTTAAATCAACAAATACCTTTAATATAATTTGGAATTGTGAAGAGTTGTATAGTTCAATACCATCCTTTTGGTCCTATACGAGCAAATTAAAGGATATGTTGTGACTATCTTTGGAGTGTGCTGGAAACATAATCTATTACATTTGATGTGGTCATTTTATTACAGATGTTAATAAAGGCTGATGTTACTCAATCCATCGAGTGAAATAGAGGGAGTGATAATTTTGGCATTTCAGTAGTTTCATCATGAATGTGGCTCAAGGTTTCTCCATCAATTATTTCCACTATTTTTATAGAGTCTGATATACAATTGTTCAAATTTCGAATGTACAACAAGAGTAGCTACTGTTTTTTCCAAGTAACATACCTTTTTTTTTGTTCGGACTGGGAGAGTTGCATGGTCAGTTATGTATCCTGTTTGTTTGCTGAATGTGGATGAATATATCTTTGGTATTGTTTTCTTTATTTGTTTGGTTCTATAGTTTGTATGTCCTCTAAAACCAGAAAATTGGGTACACACAAATCTGAGTCAGTTATATATCCTGTTTGTTGTTCTTTTTTCCAATGTTTTCAAGCAAGTAAATTTTATTAAATAATATACATTTGTAGGTTACTTCTTCCGAAGTAATGGACTATTCTCACCTTAAAAATGCTCCTTCCATCACGTGTATTTAAGAGTTCAAATAAGGGAGATAAATGAGAAAAAACATGGCAGCAGCTTTAGAACATGTGTTTAGTTCCGAACATTATAAGTCTATGTAATTGTTTCATTCCGTTCACTACTTTCTCAAATTTTTTGAGTGTTAATGCTTGTTTTGTTTGTCTCAGGTATGCCTTTTATTAAAGACTACACTTTTCCCTTGATTTTTGTATAAATTGTATCCTGGTTTTTGCTAATGCATACAACCATAAACTTGACAAAGTAGTACCAAATCTATATTGGGTAAGTCCCCTAATCCTTGTAACCAAACTGCCCCATAGAGGATAAAATGAAGTAAGGTTGCTTGGAATGGTTTAGTCGCGTTTTGTGTAGATTTTCATGTTCACTAGTGTTCCTTAGATGTGACAATATGATAGTTGAAGATAATCAAAAGGGATACATAAATCACATGAATTTAGCTATAGAGCCAAATACATTATTAATAAAGTATACATAAAAGTGAGTTGAGATAAGTATTAATATTTAGTTCTAATTTCTAAAGAACCTTAATTTGCCTTAAATTATTTAGTAATGATATGAAATTGACCTGAATAAAGCTTAATTGATACAGAGTGCTCATGTAGCTTGCTCCTTCTAATTTGAGATTAGAGCATAGTTCATTGATTGTGTACTTTGACGGACCAACTAACTTTTACTATTTATAAGTAGTTAGATACCAATAAAATGTAACATGAGAGTTGTGATTTTATTAGATATAAACTTGATAGAGATGAAATGATAAATCTATGTAGATGGAAAAAAGTTGTGAAGAAAGAAAAAGTTCACATATATAATATTGGTTCAAAGGAAAACTATTGTTGTTTCTAGTAAATTAAATTACGCTAGCTTCTGTTGGTTATTCTTCATATCTGCAAATTGTTGTTATGCACAATTCCCTCAAGATTAGTGTTTCTTCTTTTATTGCTTTCCTATATTGTTACTAGAATGTAATTTATATATTTCCACCTTATTCATATTTTTTGCCGAATATAAATAAACCCTTGCTTAAAATCACTCTCATGTCCCATTTCTCTGTATAAGTTATCGGGTGTTCCCCTGTAGCATGCCTCTTCCATTAGCTTGATTAGTGCTTCTGTTTAACTTTTGTTTTTTCCTGAAACAAGTATCTCACAAGTTCACTGCATATTGCAGCCTCTTCTCTATGAAATTGCAAATAACTGCTTTGCAATTGCTACCCAAAAAAGGGGGTGTTGTGTGATACAGTCAAGCATAGAATCTGCTGGTGGAGAACTCAGAGACTGCATAATTACTGAGATATTGACAAATGCAGTGCAGCTATCAGAAGATCAATATGGGTATGGCTTGTTTTCTTTTTCTTGTGCTTATGTAATGTGTGAAGGTGAAGTTGCTATATAGGTCTAATTGCTTTTACGTTTCATTTCATGTAGAAGCTATGTGGTGCAACATCTTTTGGAACTGAAGTTACCAAGAGTTACATATATTTTAGTTGATAGGCTTCAAGGAAACTTTTTGACTCTCTCATGCAATAAGTATGCTAGTAATGTTGTTGAGAAAATTATCCTCGATTCAAGAGAAGAGCACTCCACGAGAATTATCACCGTGCTGCTCAGTAATCCAAGTAGTTCAATGCTACTGATGGACCCTTATGGTAACTTTGTCATCCAGTCATCACTACAAAGAGCAAAGGTAAGTTTAGTTCACTAAATTCCTTGGTCTTTGAGCCTGCTTATATCGTATAAGCAACAAAATGAGCCATCTAGAGCTGCTAATTCAGCTTGGACTGAAATGACCATTTAGGATTTCTCTTTTCTTTGTATGCTTGCATCGTAAAAATAGTCTCAAACCATAGGCGTGGCTATTTTGACCTATTTAGACTGAATATTGCACAAGATAATATGAAGGGAAACCGTAGAATCAGCTACGGCTGGTACTTGTACATACCATTGAAAATAGACAAGGTTGCTATTATTGGTGGTGGTTTAATGGGCTTTGGTATTTCCACATATCTTATACTCAGTTCTATACAAGTCATTCTCAAAGAAATTAACTTCGACTATCTGCAAAAGTCACTCAAATCAATAGACGGTACCTTTCCCATTTTCAGAATGTCTTTTTCATATTACACAGATATAAGTTGTAGAAACTTACACTTTTTGGTGGCAAAGTGAAGCTTTTCTGTTAATAACTTGGTGTGCTGCTGCCATGGATGTAAAGAGTAAATATCATTAATGAGTGAATATTATATGAGAACTGATTTATTGATTTAGAAATATGGTTGCATCTGGAATGACTGAAAACGTCAGACAGTTGTATCTTACCTTAGGTTTACTTTTACACTTAATTAGTTGCCAAAACTTAAGTTGATAACTTTGGAACCTATCAACAATGTTGTTGAAAGAATTCAAATACATTCCAATTCAAGCATATGACATAGCTGGTTTGTGTATGAGTAATGTAGTTTCAGTGATTGTTTGGGAATGGAAATAGTAATGTAGTTTTAGTGATTGTTGGCCCTGAGCTGGCTTCAACACTTTTTACTTTTATTTCAAAGGTGGCTATGCATCTAATTTCTATTTTTTTTCTTAACAAAAAATAGAGAATCTTTTTTTGATAACCGAGAAATCTCTGTTGTTGCTGCTGCTAATGAGGTTCATTTGAGCAGCTCTTGTGTATCAAAAAGTGATGGGAATGGAGACAAGTTAAGCACTGTTGCTTCAGCCATGGCTCCAAGTTCGAGTTCTACTGGTTCCACAATTACAAGTACTACACAGATACTTGGTGATTTTTCATTGGAGATTTATGATAAGAGAGAGTATCTAAAAAATAAATATAAATGTCACTTGTGCTTCGCAATGCAATGATAACAAACTCGAATAATGTGAGTCATTTATGCTATAACGAGCAGAAGCTAGGTATGAGTAGTTTGAATATCTTTTGAAAAAAGATTGTATTGTAAGAGTGCCATGGAGGATGAATGCTCTTAATGTTGTTGCTACTTTCCAGTGTCTAACATATTTTTGTTTCCCATTTCTCTTAATGTTATTGCTACTTGTCCTCCTATCTGAATTTCTCAGCGTGCTGGTGCTCGGGATGACAAGGGGAATCCTTTCTGAACTGCTGCAGTGGCAACACTCACGATGATATGTTACTTGCCAAACTTGAGACTGTCAATATTGGTTCTGATGAACCTTGTTCTTCAGTTGTCAGTTTCATAATATTCTGCCAGATTCCTTGTCTAGTAAATGTAGGGATAGAAAATATTCTTGATGCACCTGTTCAGTATTTCTCCCTGTTGTTTTGCAGTTTGTTTTCAACATAGATCGGGGACTTCATGTGTGGTCAGAGTGGCTAGTTTTTAACAGAGTGAATGCTCGTGCTAGAAAAGGATTGGTATTAGGTCCTATGCGACTTCTCCTAAGGTACATTCTCCATCTTTTATGATGATTAGCTCGAAAAATGCTGAATTTGTTTTTTCTTCCTTCAACTGTATCTCTTAAAAGTTCTTGTAACTTAAATTGCTGGCTATTGTGAGTCTTTTTGCAGCTTCTCTGGTGGTCATGTGGTCGGTAATTTTCCCCCTCATGAAGCATTTGTGCTTGGTGGAACCAATAGTTTTCCTGGTATGAACATGTGGTCTGATGGTGAAAATGATCAAACTTCCTCTTCTAAATCATGATTAGCATCTTGCTGCAGTTTTTAATTTTTTTTTTTTTTGCCTAATTCATAGTTGCTTTAATATTTTGCTGATTAGAATAGTTGTTATCCAAAATGTCAATTCATAGCTGCTTTAACATTGGATTTAAAAAGATTTGTTTTGCTTGATTAACATTTTTGCCTGATTTCATAAGATTATTTTTGCCTAAGTAACATTGGAAAGGAGGTTGCTGATTAACATAGGTCAATTTTCAATGTCAACTTGTTGTTTCGTTAGTTTTGGAGAGCTTTGCTGTGACTTTATTTTGATGACTCAATGTTAGATTTGTTACTTTTGGAGAGCTTCAGTTTATGGTGGCGCTACTGTAACTTTATTGTTATGAATTGGTTTGGCTTACTGTGAATTTAAGCATATTAAATACATGATTCATTTCACTAACTTATAATTTTATTTTGAATGTGCAGGAAAATGCCGGTAATTGAATTTGAATTGTGGCCAGAAGTAAACTCGATCTATTGTAGTGAACGATGAAGAGTTTTTGTACTATTGTCATATATGTTTGAATGCATTTGGTTTTGTGGAATTTATTGATAGTAGAGATCTTTAAGCAATGACTTTTTAAGTATTGGTTGTACAAGACATGTTTCTCGAAGTTTATTTGAAATATATAGCTTCGATTTAATTATTAGTTAATTTTGTGCTTTACTTCACTTGTATATTTAATTATGTGATTATTGAATATATGCAAATAAAAATTATTATTCTTAAAAATAAAAAATTGTGGCTACAAAATTCTACACAACATTACCACACTTCAAAACTGTTGCTGTAGGACGTCAAATGTTATCTTGTACATACGAAAATTTACACTTTATAAGTGTTGCTCTAGATGAGATATAAAAGGCAACACTTTTTAAGTGTGACCAATAACGAAGCAAAGGCAACACTTTTAAGTGTAGTGTAATAAAAAAAAGAAGTCGCTAATGCATCACTATAAAGCGTGCCCTTACACCTCTTTGGCTACGCTTTATAACTGTAGCTGTGATGGCGACATTTAAAAGTGTTACCTAATATCAAAGGTTACGCTTCTTTAGGCCACCCCCTAAAAAGCGTTGCTTAAAGTCCAAAAGTGTAGCCTTTTATCAAAGGCCACACTTTTTGCTAGTTTAGGCTACACTTTTTGCTAGTGGGCATAGGCCTAAAATGGTGTGGTGTTAGGAGATGATAATAGGCTTTCTTCGACTTGTCTTGTTTATGTTTGCCTTTTCAGATAAAATATCCCTAGTATAGCCTCATTGAGCCATTTAGCCTTGTTTTTGTTCTAACCTACTGAATTGAGCCGAATCCCTTTTATTGATACTTTTAGTTTTGATCCCGAAGTAATCCGTAATGCACTATGTTAAGATGAAAAAGTGAAAACAATGGTAAAATTAGATAGGGTGAAAATGCTTGGTTTGGTGGTAAAGAAAGAAAAGAGGTAGAAAAATGATGCCTCTTAAGTTCCTAAATCTGTTATTGTGTAACACCCGGAAAATTGATAAGTGAAACTAGAGCCTAACATATGAATCTTAAAAGTTTATGCATAAATTAGAGTTATGAAATAGTCCAAAAATTTGACGAAGTATAAGTTTAAGGGAGGGTTCAAGGAAGGCGAAAGGATTCACTACCCTTCGAAGCACTCTTGAACTTTGCATTAGCCGTGTGGGCAAAAGGCATTGTTCAAGGGAGGCTTCAAGGAAGGTAAAAACCTTCACCACCCTTAGAAGTTTCCTTGCAAAAATTCTCTCTAAAAACCAAGAAGAAGAAGGGTGAAATTGAAGCTTGGGCTGCAAGATTTCGAGGGTTTTTCATCAATTTCTTCAAGGATTCACCCTCAAGGTATGGTAATTTTTATCTTTGGGTAGATTTCACCCAAAGAGCCCCTTCAAAACTTGGTTTTCAAACTTCAAATTGTCCCCGAATCTAGAGTTTTGGTTCGAACACATGGGTTCTCTTTAAATTTGATTTTTATGATTGAATTATGTTGGGTTATGATTGAATTGATGATTTGTGGTTGAATTTTGGTGAAATTCCCCCAAGAACCCATGTATACCCCTCTATTCCTAAATTGTGATCTTAATGAAATTTAGAAGCATGTAATTGGGTCTTGTATGAATGAATTGAATTGATTGAGTTATTTATTACCCCCAGCTAAGGTAGAATTTCTAGAATGTTAGATTGAATGTGATTCATGATTTCTTGATGGGTAAGTTATGAGAATTGGTACATGAATGTGAGAATAATGCATGTACTTCAAGATTTATGTTGAGAATAAAGATTCAATGACTATGGTATAATTGTGGTATTGATTGGAAA
>JAJOOS010080923.1:0-17670 GCA_029582725.1 Solanum chiquidenum | reverse complement strand
AATGGTATGAATTGTCAAACTAGTGATTTTTTCTAAAAATATCACATTATGCTTACTTTCTATTCTAAACTTGTTTTTGGATGAAATGTGTATGAAATATGATTAATAAGTGTATGCATCTAACTTTAATGTTTGATTGTTGGATATTGTACAGATTGTGATATAATATTGGTATACAAATGGTATGCATCGTGTGATTATATGAAATTATGAATGTTTATACGAAATTGATGAATGTTTATATGAAATTGATTTATTGTTGGTATAATATGTGTGATATAAATTGAAGTTAGTGTTGGAATGAAACTTGAACAAGATTGGTAAAAATTTTGTTTTAATTTTATTTATAGTAGGACACCAGTTGGAAACCAAATTAATATTCATGATAACTTACATTAAAAATACTCAGGATATCAAATGCATTCCATAATTACCTTGTATATTTATCACTATATTAACACTATCTTATATATTAAGCTTGAATAAATTTTATTTCCAGCAATATGAAATTTGTATGATTAATGAATGAAACACGTATAAAAAATGAACAATATATTAAACACTTAGTTATAATGCATTTCACACCAATTATGTTTCATATCAAAACAAAACATGGATCGCCCTTTTTTAAATAAACTGAATATTCTTAATTAGTTTGAATTTCCTTAATTCATGCTAATTAATAATTATCTTCTATCATTTCAAATATAATTAACACCCCTATTTTTTAGGCTGAAGAATTAAGAGAGAGAAACGTTGAAGAAAAAAAGGATATGATCTGATTTTTTATTTTATTTTAACTGATTTTGAGTGAATTAAGGATAAAAAATATTGTTAATTTATTTGGATCCCTTATTTCATGCTAATCATTAATTATCTACAATAAGTTCAAATTAAATTACAGTCCACAATTTCAGTTTTTTACTTTATTATTTCTAATTCCGTTTTTTTTTAAATTTTTGTTTATCTTTTTTTTTTTTTAAAGTTTTTTCCAATTAATAAAAACATTTCTTTTTTTTGTGAATTTGTTATAACCTGAAATATTTAATGCTATAATTTGAAAGTCTAAATCTACTGCTATAGATTGAAAATAGTACTATAATATATGTCATATATGAAATTTACATTTGTTAAAACAGCCTCACATTTGTATTTACTAATCATTTATTTCATATGTAAAGAAAATTAATAATCACATCATTACTTTTTAAAATTTATTATTCTCACCAACATAAAATTTAGTATTACTTTAAATTTGATGAACATAAATGATAAAGTAGGAATTGATTTGGTAAATATAAATAAGAACATAGAGGTACATATTTTAGGTTTTTCATAATAAAAAACTTCTCTTTGGGCTACATATGAAAATGTTTAAAGCAATTTTATATGAAAAAGGACAAAATTGGTGATGTATGTTTGATAATCACTAGTTCCAATATGTTCGATTTTAGCACGAAATTAATGCATCGAAAATGTGTAATTGCACACAAGTGAAACAAGACATGAACCATTATGATATTGACACACAAGCAAAAATTGCATAGCTTGTAGTGTTACATAATTATTTGCGAGAATACCAAAGGAGTGATGAAATATTTATTCGATCATGAAAATATAGTTGCAAATGATATTGACCAACAAATGACTCAAAATAACAATGTTGGTTCGTCTTCTCGGTCATATGATTGAGAAATGCAAGTTCATCGTGAGGAGATTGTCTGTACTATGTGGGAGAATTATATTAAAGACTAGTACACTACAATTTATGTTCAATTTTTTTTATTGAATTAAAGTTTGATTAATTAAAGTTAGATGAAACAATTACTTAAGTGGAGAACAAATAGCTTTGTAAATAATTTATTATGCGATTAAGAAATTTTTGTTTATTCGGTAAGATTGAATAAACAATTGGAGCTATTTTAATAGTTTTACAACTTATGAGATTTTTATGTTTATAAAAAAATATATACAACACAAAAATTTCACATCGCATGTCCAAACAAAACTTCAACTTCATCTCATTATTTCATATTATAAATCATATTGAAATTTCATATCGCATGGCCAAACGGCTTAAGGACAAGCTTCATTCATGCTCAACAAAAAAAACATACGAAAGAATCAATGGGAGGCGAGCAGTGGTGTCTCTGAAATTGGGCGACTGTTATGGTTAAATTGATTGTTTTGATATAAATATTAAGAGTATGTTTGGTATAAAAGGAAATATTTTTTACTTATTTTATAGTTTTCGTTTGGTAAATTAGAAAATATTATCAGAAGAATATTTATATGTTAGGGAGGGGATAATGAACTTCAAGTGTTACTCATGAAATTTTCTCATTTTTAAGAAACTATTTTCCTGAAAAATATTTTGACCAACCTAACATTAAAAATAAAAAAATACAAAAATATTTTCTTTCATACTATACACAACCTAATTGAGAATAAAATATTTTTTTTATTAAAATATCTCATTTCCTAATTACTAGCATCCCTACATTCGTTCATCAAATCCAATTTGGATATTTTAAGGAATTACCAGATATAACATAAAATTTCTCCACCTATTTTCTAATTACTAGCATTCCTACATTCATTCATCGAATCTAATTTGGATAGTATAAAAAATTACCAGATATAACATAAAATTTCTCCACCTATTCCTTCGAACAGAGCCATTTCCCTTTTTTGCCTGAAGTTACTTAACTTTGTTTTATGAGGCTTATATAAATATCTATACATACAAACATGGTTAGGCAAAAAAAAAAAAAAACGTGGTTGGGTGAATTTGCTAACTCCTTTGGTACAAACATCATGACCTTAAAATAAGGCCCCGTTGAGTTGAAAGAACATTTTGATATTATAATAAGATATTACAAGTTTTATTCCTCCCTTTTGTTTAGCCTAAAAAAGAATTCGAATTAGGCTGGTCCAGGAGCTTATTGTTCGATGTTCTTAACAAGTCTTAAGCGTTCAAAGGTTTAACTGTAGTTTTCTCTATGCTTGTCACGTGTACGGTCAAATAATCTTTGATTTCACTATTATACTTTTTATAATAAACCTTGCTTTAATGGATTTCCTCAAGCTAATTAAAATAAATGATTTGCTCATAACATAAAATATAAAACGGTAGGAATTTGGATTATTTTTGTTTGTACTTGTAACCAAACGTTACCAAATATCCAATTAGAGAATTAAGAGGAAGTAATATCTTTTGAGTTTTGACCAGATGTAAAAATAAAGATCTGTTGTAAAAAGGACAAAATTTGTAAGTGACCTATGAAATCAAATTCTCTCGAGAATTAAGAATGACTCAAATCATTGTATTTAGTTGGGGAATTAATACTATTTCCGGCATTAGAATGTGAATGTGTTTTCTTTGGAAAATTTAATGAAAGGATGGAACTAGACAGAAATTCAACTTATTTGCGACCAAACTTAATATTGAAAAGTAGGGAAGGGAACGAACAGAAATATCTGTTTCATTGCTTGCAATTTGCAAACAAGTTGAAGGGGAAAAAGATAGATATTTTATTTTGAGCCAACTTTTTCTCCTATTTTAGTTGAAAATTAAAGAAAGGATGTTGACAATAGAGACAGCTTTGAAATTCAGCCTTCCTTTGTTTGGTTTAATTTGATGAGTAGAAAATGTGGAGATAATAAGGTTTTAAAATCATTAGAGAGGAAAGGGAAAGAACTTAGGTCTTTTGAAAATAACATTTTTATTTTCATAAGTTAAACTAGGTCTTAGGCCTAACTCACACCCCAAAAGCTAGCTCAAAGGGAAGAGGATTGCCCAAGCGCCTTATAAGGAGTCCACCCATCTCATTAATCACCGATGTGGGACTTTTGTCCCAAGCCTTATAAGGAGTCCACCCATCTCATTAATCACCGATGTGGGACTTTTGTCATTCTTTAACAGATAGAAATAAAATCTGCTACATTTTAGTTTTTTCATACTCGGCTTCCACTTCCAGTACATAGATATAACCGAAACAGCTCCAATTTCAAGCATTAGTCGTTTTAATAAACAATAACGGATGAAAATAGAAAAACAAAGTTATTTGTTATTTTTGAAATCTAATCTAAATGTTTCAATTAGCTCATTGTTAATAGAAAAACAAACTCGTACGGAGTTTCTTCAGGAGGAACAGCAGCCAATATATTGACTCCTGGAGCTGCTATATCCGGCTGCAACATTATCAAACATTAATTTAGAATGAATAATTCATATACTATTCAAGTCTGTGGTTGGGTTCTTAGCAACAATCAATCCCACCTGGCCAACCTCATGTACTACTTCTTGAGTTGTTGATAGCAGTAAGTCATCTCCTTGAACGAGGAAGCAAAGCACCACATTTCCAGCCGCCCATTTATCATTTGCATTTAACTTGTCGCAGTAGCTTCAAAATCCATTAATTTGTGCTTTTTAGCTTGCATCAATCAAGTTATTAAAAGAAACTCCTTTCAAGAAATACACGTTTGGCCCTCAAATATGACATAAACAAGAAAAAAAGGTCTGTTTGATTTGATTCCTTGTTGACGAATTATGTACAACATCTTATTAGGAACATACCATTTTCTTTCTGGATAAACAATGTTGATAAAATTAGTCTCCTTTCCAGTATACAGGGATTGACCCTACAGATAATTATAGTGTTAGCAAAACAAATCTTTTTGGCTATTCATTGTTAAGTTATACGTAATTCATATACATTTATTTAATTAAGAGAACTTACAACGAAAGTCCGGTTGTTGCCTAATGTAATGAGTGTGGGAAAGGACCTATCAATACTAGAAGCTGCTACAGTTATTATCCATGGTGATGTATCATCTACTGTTTGGGCAATTGGACCTTCATTTCCACCTGAACAAACAACTGTAATTCCCCTGTCGACAGCATGATAGGATGCAAAAGCAATGCCATTGCGCATATCAACATCTGCATACTGAGGTGTGGTTAAGCCGATGGATATGGATAAAACATCAACTCCATCGTTAATTGCTTCATCAACGCCCTTTATTATATCAGCAGAGTTACATACTCCACTATCCCAACACACCCTATACATAGCAATTCGAGCTTTGGGTGCACCACCCCTAACTGTCCCATAAGCAAGTCCATGGTAACTTGCCTTTGGTGCAAAGGATCCACCCGCGGTGCTTGATGTGTGTGTGCCATGTCCATTTCCATCCCTTGGTGATGCGAACTCATTCTTAAGAAATGACCTTCCAAGCTCTGCTTCAAAACCTTTTAGAAAGTATTTCGCTCCAATTAGTTTCTTATTGCATGCCTTAGCTGGATCGAAATCTGTACCAGACTGACAGTGGCCCTTCCATTTTGAAGGGATTGGCCCAAGGCCTTTGTCATTGAACGCTTCACTTTCTGGCCATATTCCTGTAGTTTGAGTGAGTAGGTATTTTAGAGTTGTGAAAATATAACAAGAGATCACCTTGTGCATCATTACATACTTCAGACTGCAGCAATTATTCCTTCTAATAGAAATTCCTGTCTCTATGAATGCATTAATCGAAAGATTGTTTTTCCATTTGACCCACACAAAGAATCAGGAAAAGAAAGAGAAACCTGTATCGAAGACACCTATGATGACATCATCTCCCATGTTGGCTTCATGAAGGAGGTTTGTTGGAGGAGAAGATGTGGACAGGCCAAGGTAATCCCAGCTTCTTGTTGTGTGTAACTTGTACAAGTGATTTGGAATCACATGGACCACATCAGGTAACTCTGCAACAAATTCAATAAGGGGATAACATGGAAATATCACACGATTCCAATTGAACTATTGCGTGCCAAATATAACCAACAAGTATGTCATCTTCAAACTTTTTTTGAAGTCCTACTTTACCAGCTTAAGAGAGAGATTGCAAAGTACTACTACATTTTACCTGCAATCATTTTGGCTTGAGATTTTGTTAACCTGGCTGCAAAGCCGGAGAAACCGTTGCTTATAACTATAGATGATTGAATCTCTTGCAGCTTCTGAACTGCACGAGGATAAAACATAAAGTTGTGAACTAAATAGTCTGCACATATTACTTCGGTGAGAAGAGAAAACCAATTTGTTGATCTTTCCTCAGTTACCTTCCCAGTACTGAAGTAAGTATTTGATGGTGAGCTGATGTTGTGAGTTCAATATCATCATGTTGCCTTCTTCCCATGTAAACGATATGAACCTATATTTAGCAATCATTTCTCGTATTATCAGTTTTACAGTGAAACAAGATAGTGAACTTTCCTGAGTTGTGTTTAATATGTAAACATAAAAGAAATTGCAGAATAGGTTGTTGTAATATCTACTCACTTTGCTTTCAGCATTTGCTTGAATTCGTAAGATGTCTGACAAGTTCAAGAAAAGGAGTAGAACAATAAAAGCCAATTTATATTGAAGAAAGTGGCTGATACTCATTATGTGGTATATAGGACTAGTTAAACAGAGACATAATTGTTGCAGATTGATATCCATTATTTATAGCAATTTGATAGATGGAAATCGTGCGATTTAGGAACTGATCATGATGTCTTCTTTTTGGTGTCATGATCCAAAAGATAGAGGCATCATGAAAAGTTAGCTTAATTATGGCTTGACCAAGAACAAATACTAAAAAGCACCAAGCACAAAGGGGTTCTTTAGCATGTGGTAATATATTACATGCAATAAATTATAAGAGTAAGATGGGATTAGAGAATATGCTGATTATGAAACACATTAAATATTGTTTGAAATGTAATCATGTTTGAATTATATATGGTACTTATTAAACAGTGGAATCATTTCATTAATTAATTTTATAGCTGCAACTTCTGACTGGTTTTACTGATGCAAATTTCTCTATAAAAGTAGCTTCTGTATTTTGTACTATAAAAGCAGCCAGACACACTAAGCGGGCTATACGCTATACCAAAGTTGCCTGAATATTGTGAAATTATAGCCAAAATAAATTGCAGATTAACTAGAATTCCCTTATAAAAATGAAATTAGATACTTCCTCCATTATTAGTATGTGGTGCCAAAAATGGCGGGGCAATGTGAGTGATTATATTATTGGTTAACTTGAAGTTCACACTGTCTTGTATGTCTAGCTAGGGGTGCCCCATACAGCAATAATATGATTGATCACATTTCGACAATGTTCTATGTTTCTATCATCTTAGTTTCGAAAGTTCACTTGTCTAATCTTTGATTTTTTTTAATTAACTTACTAAAGTACTATCACATCTTGTCTAGCTTTTCGAACTCTTCCTGCCAAAACAAGACATATTGTTTAGAGCTTCAACTAGGGGTGAGATATGTTGAATTGAGCTTAATTCGAGCAGATTAAAATGAATTGAATTAATAATAATAGGGATTTACTTGGGACAGATTTCCTAAGAGTCGGTGTTCAATTTTTAACCTCGGTAAGAAAAGGATTTCCGCCAGAATTTCTGTTGTTCTTCTCATATTTTTCTCCTTCCATTGTTTATTTGTGGTTGATATTGAGTGGGTAATGTTTCATTCACCCTATATTGTCGTCTATCTTTAATAAAACAACAGACTTTTTTGAAGAAGACAAAGTGGGTTAATTTTGACGGTTTTGGTTGAATCCAACTATTGAAAATTGTTGGGTTGCTGTTAAAATTCGAAGTCATTTGGATCAATTTTGAAGTAAAAACAAGTTGGTGAATTTCTACACCACATGTTATGCGTATCCGCATGATTTAGCCACAAATCTTGATGGATAGCCAGATAGATACCAAAATTTAGCCACTAATCCTGATGGATCGCCGGATAGATACCAGAATTTCAGCCACAAATGCTGAATAAATGATGGTGATGTGTCAAGACTAGACCAAAATCCTGACAAATCAACATAACTTGCTATTAAGGATAGTGTTGACTCTCGACTAATATCAAATACGAAATCGTGGCGAATGCTCGAATTTTACTTAGAAATCCTGAGAAATCACCATAGTCTAGTCTCCTCCCAGAAACTGGAAGCACGTTCCTGACTGCGTCAATGATGGGAAAATCTGGTTAAAGGGCGAAAAGTATGACCGATTTGTGAAAAATAAAAATGATTTTTTGGAATTACAAAAATTCTAGATTTTTAGGGAAGTTTCTAGAATAATCTAGTGTAGTCACTTGGATAAGTATCTTGTAGAAATATCTAGATAATCTAGAGTAGAAGATAATGTTATTAGATTTTTCTTGTAGATGTTTTAGAGAAATTAGATATTTGTAGAGAATCATGGAATTGTCTAGATTTTGTAGTATCTAGAACCATCCATAGGTTAGTATAAATATGGGATGGTATTGTACATTTGTAATCAACCAAGCAACCAAGAACAACCCAAATCAAATAGTCTTCTTCTATATCAAAGTTTTCTTATTCAAAATATTCCTTCTCCTTTCTAGCTTCCTCTTCTTTAGTTGAATCTTCCGATCTTTGTTAACGATCTTGGGCTAGCAGAAGGGTTCTCCGATTATACTTTTCTTCTGCTATTCTCTACATGGTATCAGAGCCATAGTCGTAGATTGGCTTGCGGGTGTTATTTCAAGATCGGGTTGGTGGTAGATTCAACTAGTTTGTGTAGATGGATTTTAGCGGTCGTATTAATGGACTGGGGATGGAGTTGTTGAATCAGTCCAATTACAAGTATGGAAGACATGTATGGAATCATACCTTGTGGAGAGGATTTGTGGGATGCTGTTAATGGAAATGACACAAGTCCTCCTGCTGATGGACCGAAAAATAGCAGTGCGTACAAGAAGTGGAAGCAGATTAATGCGAAGGCGAAATTCATGCTGAAGAGGACAATATCATCTGGTTTATTCGATCATATAATAAGGTGCAAATCAGCTCATGAAATATGGATGACTCTCGATCGCTTGTTCAACAAGAAAAATGAAGCTCGGCTGCAGATATTGGAGAATGAATTGGCTAACACCACTCAAGGTAACTTTTCTATCGCCGAGTACTTTTTGAAGATTAAGAACTTATGTTCTGAGATATCTTTGTTGAATCCGGAAGAGGTTATTTCTGAAGCACGAATGAGAAGAATAGTCATTTGTGGTTTGAAACCTGAATATATTCCATTTGTGACGTCGATTCAAGGATGGGCTCAACAACCATCCTTGGAGGAGTTTGAAAATTTGTTGTCATCACAGGAACTACAAGCCAAGGAGTTGGCTAGTGTATTTGTCAAAGGAGAAGAAAATTCTCTTGTAGCCAACAAGAGGAATTTTAAAGGAAAAACAAAAGATGTGCCACACTCTCGATCCTTAGGTGGTTCACGCTCACCTAGAGAGAAGGAACAGCTTTCTAACTATTATGGTAAGAAGCCTCTCAGATGTTATCGTTATGGTGAAGTAGGGCATATAAAAAGATATTGCCGAGCCAAGGAGAGCAATATGGCTCAAAAAGTTGCTGAAGAAGAAGAGTGGGAACAATGTTTAGTGGCTGAGGCTCGAGCAATAGATGCCATGATTTCCATCAATGCTGAAAAAGACTGGATCGAGGATTTAGAATATAATTCAGTCGACCACGTGGAGAAGCAAGACAATGATGTCATCGATATGAAGCAAGAAACTCTTGAATATGTTCATACTGGTGATATGGTAGCTTCTATGGAAGAAATCAAAGAAGTAACTCCTGAACATGCAGTGTTTAAAAGTATGTATGCCGATGGTGACCTTCACGGAGAAAGCATTGAGGGACATGTATTGGAGGTTGAAGTCTCTAGTCAATCATCTGTCGTATCGAGGTCAGTAACTGGCTTAGATCGAATATTAAAAACAAATGGAGATGATGAATATCAAATAGAGGAAGAAGCTGATATTAAAGTCTCAGAGACAAACGATATGATTTTTGAAAGTTCTGAAGCTGCCAAAAAATCTATTGAGGAGATGATAAGAGAATATGGCAGTGGATCCTATGTTGGTGTTGACACTTCACATGAAAGTGATGCCGAGAAGTTAAGAGAAAGGGGGAGTTCAGAAACTCAGCAAGGAGATAATTTACATGGACCATTCGATAACGGGAAATCTTTATCATTTGAAGAAGCAAGAGGATTCCGGAAGAAAATATTGAGATTTTCACCAAGACGTAGCTCAAAGCTTCGTTTGAGTTCTTCCACGACAAGTGTGGGGTAGTTTCCAAAAATTCACTTTAAGGGGGAGTGTGAAAAATAAAGATGATTTTTTGGAATTACAAAAATTCTACATTTTTAGGAAAGTTTCTAGAATAATCTAGTGTAGTCACTTGGATAAGTATCTTGTAGAAATATCTAGATAATCTAGAGTAGAATATAATGTTACTAGATTTTTCTTGTAAATGTTTTAGAGAAATTAGATATTTGTAGAGAATCATGGAATTGTCTAGATTTTGTAGCATCTAGAACCATCCATAGGTTAATATAAATATGATGGTATTGTACATTTGTAATCAACCAAGCAACCAAGAACAATCCAAATCAAATGGTCTTCTTCTATATCAAAGTTTTCTTATTCAAAATATTCCTTCTCCTTTCTAGCTTCCTCTTCTTTAGTTGAATCTTCCGATCTTTGTTAACGATCTTGGGCTAGCAGAAGAGTTCTCCGATTATACTTTTCTTCTGCTATTCTCTACACCATTTTGATTATAAGCTTGAATTGCGTGATTAAGAAAGTTAACACTCCTGATTTTGTTTTAATTTTGTTGTGTTCTCTTGCCTAATTGGTAAAACCCTTTAGTTGGTCTAGTGTTTTAGTCTACTGTGATAATTTATAAAAGTTGTTAAATTTTTGAACGGATCGAGTCATTGTAAAGGAGATTCTTCTTTTACTATCAAGTTATAGTAAGGGAAGATAAGAAGATTTGTCTTGCAGAGAACTTCAGTCAAGAATCCACTGGTACATACTCACTTAGATTACATAAGTGCATAGAAATAAATTAGCCAACTCTTGCATCCATCCTTTACTTTAGCCAGCAAGTTATGGGAACTCTGTTCTCACAGATATAGGGCTTCTTACTTTGTGCACCCCGTCAGTCCAAGTTAAGCTCCCGAAATAATAGCCCGTAGTGTATTTGTGACTGGTTGAAATGGTGAGAGTGAATGAGATTTTCTTGGAGTTGGTGTTGAATATCAAAGTTTCAGGCTTTACTTTTATGGTAATGCCCAGTGGAGGCTCAATGATGGCTTTATATTTGGAGTTCACTGGTCCAACGTTGGTGACGGTTCTTCTAACAGTAACTGTTTTCCTGAGACTTGGTATGGTTACAGAAGGTAGATTAACATCAAGAATTGAAGGTCTCTTGATTGGACAAGATGCAGCTTGATCAATGAGCATACTGATGGCACTATTGTTATAGCTCACTGAACACAAATACAGAATGTAGTCAAAGGTTCCCATATCATAGACTAGGCCGGGATCATTTGCACCATTTGCGTTCACGAGTCCACCACCAAAATCAAATGGATCAGCAAGCTTGTTTGGATTGCCCTCAGATATAACTGGTTCCCCAGAATGAGGATCCGTTTTCCATGCTGCGTGGAAATCCATTAATTCAAACATTAATGTTTTTGAGACAAATTCATTTGTAATCTTATCGGAGAAATGGGATCTTAGCGAATACCTGTTGTAACAAGTGCAGACTTGATAGCAGCTGGAGACCAATGTGGGTGCAGGGACTTGAGCAAGGCAACAATGCCAGACACGTGAGGAGCTGCCATGGATGTTCCTGATTCAAACTTGTATGGAGTTTCTGCAGGAGGAACAGCAGCCAATATATTGACTCCTGGAGCTGCTATATCTGGCTGTAACATCAGACACTATAATTTAGAAATGTGATGCAATATTACAATTAATAAGTGCTACATAGTGTGCGAGATGCATAATAAAGTCTTACCTTAAGTATGGCAGGGGCAACAGAATTGGGACCTCGGGATGAGAAGGAAGCAAGATGTGTTGAAACAGGTTTCCCAACATGAGTTCGTGTAGGATTCAGCTTTACTTGTGGTTTACTGCATTATTTCTTAACAATGGTTATAAGCACCAAGTGAAGTGATTTAAGATTTCTCTATAGCAAAAATGAAAAGAATCAGATATTTTTATTACCTGGAGTATCTGATGTAATCGAGTAATTGAGCTCCAACATCAAAATTAACTTAAATACTCGGAAAGCCAGACGCTAAATAGTACAGATCTCTGGTTGGGTTCTTAGCAACAATCAATCCCAAGCCTCCAACCTCCTGGACAACTTGTCGAGTAAATGGCAAATACAACTCATCTCCTTTAACAAGGAAGCAAAGCACTACTTTTCCAGCCGCCCATGTATCATTTGTATTCAAGTTGTTGCAAAAGCTTCAAAATCCATGAATTCATGCTAATTTAGCTTGCAACAATAAAGTTATAAAAGACCCCTTTGAAGACACAGAAATAACTGTCGGAGATGGAAAAAGTTTAACAAGAAAAATAAGGCTGGTTAATTTGGATATCTGTTGATGACTTATAGCAGCTGATTATTAGAAACATACCGTGTATCTTCAAGCTCAGAGCTTTCTGGATGTGCAATGCTGATAAAACCAATCTCCTTTCCAGTATACATGGATTGACCCTACAGATAATAACATATGTTTTCTTTTTCTTTTCAAGTATGATATCTTTACCAAAGTAAGAGAACTTACAGAAAAAGTCTGATTGTTGCCTAATGTAATGAGTGTGGGAAATGACCTATCAATACTTGAAGCTGCCACAGTTAGGATCCATGGTGATATATTCACTACAGTTTGGGGATATGGCCCTTCGTTTCCTCCTGAACAAATAACTGTAATCCCCTTAATGACAGCATGGAAGGATGCAAAAGCAATGCCATTGCGCATATCAACATCAGCGTACAGAGGTATTTCTAAGCCAAGGGATATGGATAAAATATCAACTCCATCATGAATTGCTTCATCAATTGCCATCATTGTATCAGCAAAGGTACATCCTCCTATAAGCCAATTCCAGCACACCTTGTACATAGCAATCCGAGCCTTGGGTGCACCACCCTTAACTGTACCATAACCAAGTCCATGGTAACTTGCATTTGGTGCGAACGAGCCACCAGCAGTGCTTGATGTGTGGGTGCCATGTCCATCTCTATCCCTTGGTGACGCAAGCTCAAACTTGAGAAAATCAGGATCCTTGATTGCTGTCCGTCCAGCCTCTGCTTCAAAACCCTTTACATAGTACTTTGATCCAATTAGTTTCCTGTTACATGCCTTAGCTGGATCAAATTTTTCACCAGACTGACAATGGCCCTTCCATCTTGAAGGGATTGGCCCTAGGCCTTTGTCATTGAATGCTTCACTTTCTGGCCATATTCCTGTATTTTGAGTCATCAATAGGTACTTTAGAGTTTTGAAACATAACAAATAATTTTGTACACTATTTGGTACTTTTACCAAGACTATATTGTAAACCTCTACCTGAGGTAAAAGTAAATTCTGCATACATTCTACCTTCCCAAGACCCAAGACCCGAAAAGTGGGATTTCACTGGATATGTTGATTTATGCGGTAAGCTTATCTCGTTCTAGAAATTCTAGTCTTTATGAATGGATTAATAAAAGAGGAAAACCTGTATCAAGGACTCCTATGATGATACCATCGCCCATGTTGGCTTCATGAAGGAGGTTAGTTGGAGGAGAAGATTCGGAAAGGCCAAGATAATCCCAACTTCTTGTTGTGTGCAATTTGAACAAATGATTAGGAACCACATGGACCACATCAGGTAACTCTGCAACAAATTCAATGAAGGGAGATAGCATGGAAGTATCACATGATTCCAACTGAACTATAGCGTTAAGCTTTTTATGTGCCAAATTTAAACAACAATTATGTCATCTTCGAACTTTTTTGGAAGTCCTACTTTACCAGCTTGGGAGAGAGATTGCAAAGTACTACTACAATTTACCTGCAATCTTTTTGGCTTGAGATTTCGTTAACCTGGCTGCAAAGCCAGAGAAACCATGTTTATAACTATAGATGATTGAATCTCTTGCAGCTTTTTGACTGCATCAAGAGAAAACATAAAGTTGTGAATTAAATATAGTCTGCACATATTAAGAGGAGAGCAGAGAAGATAGGAGAAGATTAATCTGTTGATCTTTCCTTTGGTTACCTTCCCAGTACTGAAGTAAGTAATTGATGGTGAGCTAATGTTGCGAGTTCAACATCATCGTGTTGCCTTCTTCCCATGTAAACGATATGAACCTACATTTAACAATCATTTCTGATACTATTAGTTTCACATTGAGACAAATAATGGACCTCATGTGTATTCCTTACTATGTAAGCATATACAAGAAATCATTTGATTTATACATCTACTCTACTCACTTTGCTTTCAGCATTTGCTTGAGATCCTAAAAAGTCCGACAAGTTCAAGAAAAGGAGCAGAGCAGTGAAGGCCAATTTATATTCAAGAAAGTGGCTGATGCTCATTTTGTGCTATAATGATATACAAGACTAGGTGATAATTTTTGCCATTGATCTTCACTATTTATATCAATCCGATAGACGGAAATCGTGCGATTTAGGTTCTAATCATGATTTCTTCTTCTTGATGTCACGATCCAAAAGATAGAGGCATCACGAAAAGTTGGCTTAATTATTGCTTGGGGCCAAGAACAAAAGCTTTAAAAAAAAAGCACAGACCACAAAGAAGTTACATAAGCAATAAATTATGGAATTGAAGAATATGCTGACTATGAAACGCATTAAATAATATGTGAAATGTTATCATGTTTGAGTTATACTCCTTCCCCAGTTCCGTCCCTTGTCACATTTCTTCTTGCACGTTTTATAAATAGATTGTATTTTTTCACTGCTTCACATTTACTTCTCTCCCTTAAATTGCACTTTATTTAAAAACAAAATTAAGCTAATTTTATCTCAAGACATTGAATACTAAGGGTAAAATTGGATAAAAATAATTAGTTTCATCTTAATTTTGTAAAATGACAAGTAAACTAAGATAATTATTTTTAGTAATCTCGACAACTAATATGGGATGGAGAGAGTATATATCAACACAGTGGAATAATTAGTATTGGTGTCATTTCCATTAATTTTATAGCTGCAATCCGTGTCTGGTTTTACGGGTGCAAATAGCTCTATTAAAGACACTTATTTATTATGCCAATTATCCCAAAAAGTCACTCTAACGGGTGCAAAAGGTCATGATGAAGTTAATTGTCGTTTGATCTCGAAAAGTAATCAAAATAACAAATAAATTGATGATTCCTTAGAAGTTGCTTTAAAAGGCACTAGCGATACTGAGAAATATCAAGGTGATGCGAGGAAAATACTAAATTAAAAAAAAAGGTGATGCCAATTATCCCAAAAAGTCACTCTAACGGGTGCAAAATGTGCAGACTCAATGAATGTTGATACATGGGGAACACTAAGAGCTGAAGTTGATGCGTCTCGAGTTGATTCAGAAAAAAACTAATGGATACAACTGATGGTGAAGATGCTGAAAATTCTGGGCAGTTTGTTTTGCACGTTGAAATGAGTATGCAACTAAAAACTGACATTGGTTGCACACAAAAATTCATTTAGTAGTTGGACCCTTTTCCCAACTACTCAAAATAATTCTCCATATAGTGGAAAGGGTACAACTGGAAATTTTCAAGACAAGTAAGAAGAGGTAAGATATTAGTAATGCCTCAAGAGACCTATTGAAGGCTACTGGAAAAGATGTTAATATTATGGCTCCAACATTATATCTTTCTAATCCTGGGGTAGTTATAGTTATTCAAGAAAATCTGGATATCATGCTACTCAAATCCAATCCAGTGATTAAGCCACTCATGGTGACATTGAATACCTCGACTCATAAGATATCTTACCCATCTTTGGAGTCACTTGGTGAATCTGGACAACTAATAAGGTCAATAGAGAATGACAACAATTTGGTTCAAGAAGAGCAGGTTTCACCACCTGCTATGAATAGCAAATTAGGCCCAGAAGCTCCCGCAGATGTGCCTAAATGTGCGATTGCAAAGAAGAATGAATCAAGGGCCTTAGCGTCAAATACAATTGATCATGGCGAGGATTCTCTTGATGAAGATGAACAAGAGATGGACATATGCTTTGATAGAGTTGCTAGGGAAGGGGATATATCACCTAGACAACAAAGAAGTGGAAGCAACAAAAGCAAAAAGAAGACACATGAGAGGCAATGTAGTTGGGACGGTAAAGTGACTAAGAAGTTTGTTCCAAGGATGCACAAAACAGAACCATATGATAGTATCAATAGGTTCAACAAGATCCAATGCATTCGAAAAAAGGTATGAATTATCAAGTGTTTTGGAAAGGTTTGAAGAAGAAGACAAGAGAAAAAGACTTCAAGTTACTTTTGATGGGCAATTAATCTTTTTTAATTCATGCTTTCGTAATAGAAAGTTTGAGGCTGAGAACTCAACCTTCTTCTTGATTGTCATATTTTTACATTGTAAGCATCATCACTCGTAATATCATCATGGAGTGTATTACAAACACATATCACAAGATACTTAGTTTTTTCTAGCTCTTATTTTCTTCTTGCTTGTTAGTTGGTAGAAGCTAGGTACCTCATTTGGATTGATAAGATAAGGCCTAACTCCCCTTGCTTATACTTATCCCTATTGATATCTTTTTATTTAATATGTATGTATATATATATATTACCTTAAGGGGTCGTTTGGTAGAGTGTATAAGAATAATGATGAATATGATGTATTAGTAATGCATCCATTAGTAATGCAAGCATTAGTAATGCATCCATTAGTAATGCAAGCATTAGTAATGCTTGCATTAGTTATGCTTGCATTATTTCTTATACATTGTTTGGTGTGATGTATTGAAAATAGCAAGCCTTGTATAAAGACTATTAAAAAATATTTGTTTACAAAAATACCCCCACATTATTATTATTATAATTAATATTATTATTATAATTATTCTTATAATAATAATAATAATAATTATTATTATTATTATAATAATTATTATTATTATAATTATAATTATTATTATTATTATTGTTTGGTCTGTGAAAAGAATCTCAATGAGGAAGACGATCTTTATAAGATCTACGAGCAATTCAAAGATATGAGTCTTAATGTCATTGATAATGACAAAGTTCTTGAACTCTTACAGGACATCAAAGATCCTGAAATAAGAGCTCAGATTATTGATAAAATTAGTTCTTCTTCTTCTGATAAGAAAAGAGAAGATAAGGATCATATTCCTAAGGAAATTCCTTCTATAGAGGGTTCATATACCATGTCAGAAGTTAAAAAACTTCTTTTGGAAAGAAGAAATCTTTCCAGTTCTCCCACTACTATTAGTGATTTAAAAAGTGAGATTAATAATCTTAAAGATGATATTATTCAACTTAAAGAAAAGAACGTTGTAATCGAGGTTAGACTTGATGCTTTTCAAACTCTTAGGGATTTGGATAATGCCTCTGATTCTTCTTCTTCTCTTGAAGTGGATAATAATAATCTGGATTTCTTTAATAATTTTTCAATCAAAAATAATAAAAAAGATTTTCTATTCAGTCTTAAAGCTTTTACCTCACAAAAGTTTTATACCAAAATTACTCTTCTCATTGATTACAATTATAAAAAAGAATTTATAGCCCTTATTGATAGTGC